>APFE030986445.1:273485-296819 GCA_000404065.3 Pinus taeda
GGGGGGGGAGGGGGGGGTGTGTGTGTTTCTATCGACTGATGGAGATGTTTATGATATGAAAAGGTGAGATGGTGATTAAAATGGTCAAGGTGATGGAACTTATGGTGCATTTTGGAAAAACCATGTCACGATATGAAAATATTTCAGGAGGAAGCTTATCATGCTAAGTGGAGAATGATTCTATTATTTTCTTATCAGGGTGTTCGTCAAAGTGGATCATCTTAGATGTTCTTGTTGTGGACATAACCAATACTGTAGGTGAAAGCATTATTCAAGACATACATTTAATGAATTCTGTGAATTAAACAACTAGAGGAGTAGTTGACATGAGTTTCTGAGTGTGTGACATGCCCAAAAATGAGTTTTTACATTTACTCGAATGAAGAGTTCCATGATGAAGATGGTTTGCTACTGATCCTTGTGTCTCTTCTATTTTCCTTAATGGATATACCAAGTGTTAGAGCCTAGATTGACCTTAGGATAAAGGGAGGCAATCCTAGGATAACCACAAACCAAGCTTAACCTGGTAGCTAGCCCTACCAGGATGGGAGAGGGCTCTCTCCTTGTGAATCTCAGTCAAGACGACTGGATCAAATATGAATTTTAGGCTAAGTATAGTAGCTCTAGGCTTTTTTGATTGATTTTGTTTGAGTTTTGTTGCTGGATCAAATGGAGAAGATAGCTTTGGGTCGGGGAAATGAAGTCAGGATGCAGGGTGTTCTATGGGGCAAGGTAGGTAGGTGTTTCGGCACTTGAAAACAAGTGAGATGGTAGATCTAAGACTAGTGAGGAGCTAAGGAGGGCATGCAAAGATCATGTATCCTCTTCAAACTATAGAAAACATCAAAAACTAAATGGTTTCCCTAGGCAGAGAATTGTAACCAATGTATTCTACCTATCTATCATATATCATTTAGTTAGAAGAATGAATCAGATTGTGGCACACATAACACATGAGAAAAATTAATAACAGAAGAAGAAACTATGCGAAAACACTTTACCACAAGTATCCCACAAAAATAGCTGCAAATCCTAGTTTATTTCCCTGCCAAACTATTGTAAAGATGTACAATGCAGCTTAGAGCATCCAAGAGAGTCCAACCTTTGTTAATAACTGAAAAAACACATAATATAGACATCAAACCACCTATGCTAGCCATCAAGGGTCGAATCCAAGAGATAAGGGACGGTTACCACCATTTCCAAACAAGGAACAAGAATATAGGCAGTGGAATAGCTTGTCTCTATAAGCATGGAAACTTATTCATTGACCCCTAAACCACCTCAAAATGATGACTCTAACCTATAAGGTCATTTTAAAATTACATTTAGATAGCATAGAATCATTTACAATCATAAATTCATCAATGAAGAGAGAGAAATTCAACTTGTAGAGAAACTGAGCGAAAACTAGATTTTTGGAAAACTGGCTCTATGCGTAGTGCCACTAGCCAGGTGGATACCTCCGCTTCAATGCTACCTTTGGAGGCCTTTCCCTTATCCCAATGGAGCCTAATACATCTAATTGGAAAGTTATTCCTAACTAGCTTCTAGAACATCTTGAATTTTTTCATTTGGATGTCAGTTGCCCCATCAAAAGTGAAATCTCCCAAGGCTTGTTCTGTGTGTCCAAAAAGAGGTAGAGATGTCATTTTTTGATGGTTTTTTGACCTTTTGGTGACCACGTTTTTCTCCAAAATTGCTGATATTTTCTAAGTTTGATGCTCTCATCATGATTAATCTAGATATATAAGACATTTCTTAAAAAATTCCTCTAGTGGAAAACGTAGCGTCAGTGGTGCTATGCACCTAGGGCAAATTCCTGTGTTACAAAATTTCAAAAATTGAAAATGACCAAAATTTAACAAATCTTGCCCAGATTTGGCACAAGGCACAATCATTAGTTTCTTTTATGGGCTAGTGAGGCTTCAGCCAAGTTTTTTAATTTGTCTTGCTCTATTTTGCTCCTTAAGGCCTTTCTTAACCTAGCCTTAAGCTTCCTCATCCTCATGTTAGATATTTTGTTCTGGGTCATGTAGTGGTAGGCCATGTGCTGGAGCATCTTCTTATCTCTATTAGGCTTCTCGATCAATGCCTCAAGGTGTATATTAACCCTCTCAAGCCAAGTTTCTTGGTAATTTTAAATCTCTTGCTCAATGGAAGTCAACTTGACCTTAGCCTTCTTGGCCTTTTTCCTTTTTTGTTTAATCATTTGCAGCTCGATGGGGACTCACTTGTCACTCAATTGTTTGTTTTCTTGCTCTAGATATTTGATGACCCACTTAGTCCTCTCTAAATTGTATAACAAGGCTTGTATCTCAGCCTATTATTCCTTTATGATCATGTCTTTAACAGTCTTTGGATCTTGAGTTTCCAAGTCAAAGACATTAAATCCTTGTGTCTCCTCATGATCAACAAGGTCAAAATCTCTCTCTTGACCATCACTAAGATCCTTCTCATGTATCTTTTTCTGGCCTTTACCTTTCCTCTTGTTGCACTACCAAACTTGCAACTATTTAGTTGAAGAAGAAGGAAAAGTCCTTTCCACTCCTTGTGGAGATAGCATTTGCCCGTGGCCTGAAGATGAAGGCAAGACCCCTTCCACACCTTGTGGAGATAATACTTGCCTAGTAGCTACAAAAAGTTTCCTAGTGCCCCTCTCATATGTCAAAAACACTGGCACTCCAATAGTTTTAGTTTCTTTGACCTTCTCATGTCCTGAAGGTATCCCATGGTATGTTAAGAAGGTTCAGCTAATGTAGAACAATGATTTTAATCAAAAAATAGTGGAAAATACTAGTCAACTACTGGGGATATATTTTCTTCTTTACAATAAGTTCCATTTTCTCAATGTTTCTAAACATGAAATAGGGGATATTCATCATTCTCACCCTAGTGAAATGCATCAATAGTCTAATGTGATAGGCATACAACCGGGAGAACCTACCTTCACAAGTAAAGTACTGCATAATGATCTTCATCAATGGAGCAAACCTATCTTCCAAGAACTTGAAGGGGAATACTCTCTTGAGTTTTTTTTTGTATCTAGCCTTGATGTAAGGCTCATAGTACTCCCTGTCGATATCCTGATTTTTGTTCCAGTTTTCACCTACATATGGAATACCTATAGCCTCTAAAATAATAGTTGGTGACAAAGTGAATGTAAATCCAACAAGGTTTACTTCATTCTTGTCCTAATGTGTCACAAACAACCTTTCCAATTCATGATGACATTTAACCCTTTCCATCATTTCACAAAAACCAAAACATGACTCGTGTTTAAAACAAGAAATGGCAAATGGATAGGCTTGCAGCTCCCTCAAACTGCTAGACTCCTCTCTAATATGTTTTCCTCCTTTATGAGGCTTCCTGTGCAGTATGTTTCTCTCCTTGGAACTGTCACTAAGGGTGTCTTCTTCAAGCTCATATTCACTATCTCTCTCCATTATTTTTGTTGTTGTAGTCACTTGTCGTGAATGAAGACATAAGGTGGATAAAGGACGAGTATGAAAAGATTTTATAGGTAAGTAGGTGAGAGTGAATGAGATGGTGAATGGAATTTAGGGAGTGAGTACGGTTGGGGATAGTGTACGGTTTGGGAATTGGGGAAGATATATGAAAGGTTTAGAGAATTTTATATAAGGGAATAGGGTTTTGGGAATTTTATATAAGGGAATGGGGTTTAGGGAAGAACAAATGGATGAGATAGGACAATAATAAATGAGCGAGCTTTAAAATTTATGAGATAGTTTGGTGAAAAATAGGGTTTGGCTTCTTGAGAGACAAAATCACCAAAGGTTGATGGAAAAACCCTTTTCAACCAGAAGGATTGATTTACTTACTTGTCAAGAGGCAAATTTTGACATTTGAGACAAACTGGGGCGATTTGGAGCAATTTGAAGCTTGGCTGCTAGGTGCATAGCACACTAACCTAGGTGCATAGCACCCATTCACTTTTACACTGAAGAAATCACCTAGGTGCGTGGCGCCAGTTAGGTTTGTGGCACTCGGTTTTGGTGCATAGCGCCAATCAGAACTTCTCCAAAAACACAGTGATTGCACACCTTTTCTCAATAACACTTCAAAATCACATTTTTAGCTGTTGGACATCAACTCAAACAATGAAATGATTTAAGAGAATGATTCTCTTTATATAGCTTTTCAACTTTTAATTTTTTAATGTTCAAAACCCACTTTGTAATGTCTATTTGATTTTCAAATACTCTCTTTTTCAGCATGCTTGATCTTTTGCTTGAATAGGTGAACTGATGCTTTATTTCTTTGGCTTTTGCAGTGGCATGTACTTGGTAATATCACCAAATGACCAGGAGAAGCATGAAACCATAAATTACATATGAGAACAATAAAATTACATGAAATTTACAAACAATATACCAATGCTCTGTTTTCACCACAAACTGGTTTTGAGGTGAAAATTTTATTTAAGCTTACAAATTAAGAGATTAAAACGTTTCTAATGATTATTGTCATCCTCATGTGTCTTTTGACCATTATTAATCAATAGGCGCTGAAAATTTGACCATGGTAAAACCCTAGTATCTAATGAGACTGAAACCATAGACCTAAGACCAAAATGATGAAATGACCTAAAAATAAACATGAACCATGAAATGAAAAGTATGAAAGGAGGTCAGCAAATATATATCATGAGGGAAAAAACTAAATGAACCCTACCATTAGTTGATCCATGACCTAATGGAATGTAACTCATCAAAATGGGAGACCTAGTATGAAATGCAAAACGTAACTTTGATCACTAATGGCAGTGTGAAGGTACTGACACTAGCATTGGCTCCAATGGGGATGGTAGCTCCTTGGAGGTACCAAGAACCATAGACCTCTAGGAACATGTAGATTAGTGCCTCATCCATTGGGAAATATAGTCAAGATACTTCAAAAACTGAAATTGACACTATCAAAACTGACTGAAGACTCAAAATGACTCAAGAATCGAACTGACTCAAGACTGAAGTAAACATACAAACTGATACAAATCACTCAACTTTATATCCTTCACCTCGGGCCCCAAGCTGAAATGACTGTGTACCTTTTGAACGCTTGCAATGAAAGGAAAATGGTATATACAATGATCACTTCCTGATTTCAGAAAGCACTTTAGAAGAAGTAGCGCTTCAGGAGCCTACCATTGACTGGTCCTCCTGAACAATACTGTCCATCCATCTCTTTAAGTAGAAATGCATTCTGTCCTCTGTATGTAGTGATCTTGTAGGGTCCCTTCTATAAGTTTTTAAACTTACCATGCTTGGCTTTATCTTCATTCCTAGCATCCCACCGGAGCACTAGATCCTCAAGCTGGAATTTATCTGCTTTTGTTTTCCAGCCATAGATATTTTTTATCTTCTCCTACAATCTGAAAGTGTTTTGGAAAACTTCCTCTCTTGTCTACTGTAAATGGATCATCTAATTGATTCTCCGGTGAAAATCATCTTCCTCATTGCCAGCCTCCTGTAAAAGTTTCACAACAAGAATTGTAAGACAAGTCGGAAACACTGTGTCAATGTCGTAAACTAGTTCAAATGGAGACATACCTATGGACTTCTTTTGGCTCACCCTTTCTGCCGACAAGGCATTAACTAAGTTTTTATGCCAGCCATTTTATTTGTTTCCAGCAGCTTCTTGATGATGTTCACCAATGACTTATTGGATGATTCAACCAAACCATTACCTTACGGATAATATGGTGTTAAATGACCCAAGGTCATCTTATACTTGCTACAAAAATAGATCATCTTCTTGGATTTGAATGCAACTACACTATCTGTGATGATTTTACTAGGACAACCAAAATGAGATAAAATATTTGACTCCAAAAATTGAATGATTACCGTGTTTGTTGCCTGTTTGCTCAGGATTGCTTGAATCCACTTGGTAAAATAGTCAGTTGCTGTTAGGATCCATTTGTGCTGAGCCGACGATGTTGGATGGATTTCCCTAATAAAATTGATCCCCATTGCTGAAAATCTGCATTGACTTCATCCGATTTTAGAGGAAGAGGCAACAATTTTCTTTTACCGTGAAAGACTTTACATTCATGATAGCTCATGATTGTTTTGTACACATATGAAAATAAGGTTGGTTAGTAATAACCTACTCTCAATATTTTGTTTGTTGTTGTCTTCCAGAACAACTGACCACCACAATCACCATTGTGAAAGTCACTCATCATCTGCTGGGATTCATCTTCAATTAAAAAATACAACAAAACACCACTCGAATCTTTCCAATAAAGGGCATTATTCAAAATGCAGAATTCGACAGCTTTAAGTTTGAGAGTTATACCTTTGTCCTTTGCCATTTACAAAGGTTGTGAGAAGTTTTGAAGTACATACACAATATCTAAATACCATGGTGACTGAAGGAACATTTTAGACACTTGAATCAGGGAGCTTTGTCCTTCATCTTCAGACATGGCTGCAATAAGATTGATATCTAAAGCATGCAAATTTGATTTTGCCATTAGTCTCGCCAGGCCTTGTCCTTTGATCAAATTTGTAGGCTTCATCTCCAAATCATATTCTAACATGGATGGAATCCATTTTCACCGCCTACCTTCTGGATCAGTTTGTACCAACACATCCTTTACTGCTGCATTAGGAACATATGTTATGATATGGGAATGCAGAATATACACTCTAAAGTCTTTCAAAGCTTTAACAAGAGAAAGAGCCTGTTTCTCAATTATGTTGTACCACAAAACTGCATCTCTAATGGTCCTGCTAAGAAATGCAATGGATTTTTCTAGTTGATCTCTCTTTTGCATTAAAACTGCGGCCATGGTATGCTCAGATGCAAATGAGAATAAAATGAAATCTTGTGTATAATCAGAGCTAATCAAAACGAGGGGCTAGATAAAGCATACTTTACCAAATTAAAGGAATTCGTAGAATCCTCCATCCATTTTACCACGCTGTCCTTCTTTAACATATTAGTAATTTCTCTCAAATGTTTAGCTAGATTGGGTACAAATCTTTGTAAGAAATTCATCCTACTGTTGAATGCTTGTATCTCCTTCTTATTCCATGCAAAATATATCTGCTAAATTGCTTCTACCCTTGAAGGATCAATGCAAATTCCTTCCTTTGAGATAATATGGCCAAGCATCTTCCCTTCATCCATGGTGAAGAGACTTTTCTTCAGATTGAGTGATATCCCGAATTTCCTACATCTCTGAAACACAATCATTAAATGGTGAAGATGTTCATCATCCGAATTCGAAAACACTATCAAATCAGCTAAATATACAACTAGAAGTACATCCATTTCATTTGCAAAAGTGATGTCCATTGCACACTAAAATGGGGATCCAACATTTTTCAAACTAGATCGCATTTTAGCATAATGAAATGTTCCCCAAGGGGTAGTAAATGTAGTCTTATCTCTGTCATCTTCATTCACTAGAATTTGATTATATCCTGAATATCCATTGAGTAGTGACATGAGTGATGCTCCAACCACTCGCTAGAGGATATGATCCATCTCCGATAGTGGGTAATTGTCCTTCAATGACACTTTATTCAAATTCTGGAAATCAATACACAATCTCATCTCTCTAGTCTTCTTTCTCACAGGAACAAGATTTGAAATCCAATCAGAAAATCTGATTGTGACAATTATACCTACCTTTTATAATCTGTTTACCTCTTTTCAATGGAAGGCAGCAACTTGGGATTAATTCTCCTCAGCTTTTGTCAGAATGGCTTCTGATTTGTCTTGATGGGAATAGTGCGTTGAATTATATGTTTGGTATACACCTTTAGATCTCAATAATCCCAGGCAAACACATTAGAAAATTCAGATAACAATCTAACATATTTAGACTTTACCTCAAGAGACAATGACTTTGACAATTTCACAAACTTGGGCTTATCCGTTGTTCCAAGATTAACATACTCAACGAATTTGTCCGTTAGCACCAAGCTTGGCTTCCCAACCACATCATCCTGATCAAAAAGTTCTTCTAAAGGTATGAGACCTTTAGGGATAATGTTGTCCTTCAGCTGCAAGATTTCCATCTGATTCACCTCAATTTCCGGTTCTTCGTCATCATGATCACAATCTATGGAAGCATCCTTGTAGTTTCCTTATTTATACAAGAAATTATTGATCTCCTTGTCACCCCAAAACACTTGCCAATACCTTAAATTGTTTGGAACAACAAGGTGATACTTACATGAATCTCAAACTTGTTATTGGAACTCATTGGGATCTTCAAATTACTTGCAGCAGTGGCAAGAGAATCTACAATAACATTTTGAGCACGAGGTACTACTTTCAAAGTATAATCTAGAAACATCCTTAAGATATCTAAAATTGCATTTCGGTAGGCCCTCATCCTAAAGTGTTGGGCTTGATATTCACCCTTGACTTGCTTGATTATTAGCTCCAAATCTTCATAGACTGATATCCCTTTTGCATTCAGTTTTTTGAGAATTTTCAAACCTACAATTAGCACTTCATATTCAAATTCATTGTTAGAACAGTTAAAGGCCAATTTATATGAACAAATTCTAACATTACTAGGAACTTTATTTGGCTGGAAAACAGGGTTGTGAATCCAAATCCCTATTCTGGCACCATCCTTACCCACTGCTCCATCAAAATCCAGACTCCATAGGCTTGCTTCTTCTTCTAAATGCTGAAATTTGGTTTCATTCTGTTTCTTACTTTGACTAATTTCTTCAATTTGTTGATATTCATTACCTTTCTGCTACTGCCGGAATGTAAACTTCTCAAAGGTACTTGCCTTTTTTTTGTCTTTCTTGATCAAGGACAACTCTGAAATTTTCTGGAATCTCTGGAACATCTTGTACTTCAACTAACTGACTATCAATATTGGAACTTGTGATCAAGTCACAACATCGCAGTATACTGGACCTTCTAATTCTTTCATAGTTTTAGCTAATAGATTTGTAATATAACTGGGAAGGTCTGAATATAATACAAACGACTCTAAATCCGTATGTACAACATTAATTGGATGATTAAGAGGTTTCTCCTTGCTTGTAGTCATGTACTTCATTTTCTTCTCCCTATATAGTTTTCTCAATTGGCAAAACACAAGAATGGTAGAATAGGAGAAACCTAGTTGTAAAGTACCTTTAAGCTTTGCACCCCATGATCTGGACAAAAGCATACCAAACTGTGGTGGAAGGTCTGCAACACCGCATCCATTAGAACATTCTAGGCCAGGATTTGGTCAAGAGACACCACTAAGTCTTTGATAACAACAATACAATGGACTCTACTCGAATCAAAAGAATACAGGTCATGATATTTTCAAGTAATGTCAAGACCCAATTTCTCCACAATGGCTTTTGGCATTAGATTATGGGAAGCTTCGGAATCAAACATCGCATTATGGAGGACATACTCATGTAGTCTAAGGCTTATATAGAATGGTGGGACTTCACTATCCTCAGACTGACCTTCTAAATTAGGGCCGAAAATAAGCTCAGGGTGATCATCTTCCACATTAACCATATCAGATAAAGGATCTATGTCCAAAATTTTGGACACTTGGTGTTCATAGCTGTTGTTCTTCATCAATTCAGACAAAGGAATTAAAAATTTTCATTTAGCAATCTCATTTTCTAAACTAAAGTCTGAAAATTTATCTACCTCTTTTACTAGAGGGTCCTTCTTTTTGACTTTTTCCTTTGCTACATTTTGTTGATTGGTCTTCTCATTTGGAAATGGCCTTTGTTGGAAGGTGGGTCAGTAGGTTCCTTCCCTTTCTTCTGAATGTTTGAGGAGTCATTTTTGGGTTGCTCTTCCTTTCTCTTTTGAACTGAGCTGACTGGTACATCTCTGCTTCTCAATGAATATTTTTTCTCTTGTGCTATCAACGAATTCATATATCCCCGCTGATAATCATCTGACTCATCCTCCAAAACCCCTTCATTTGCTAGTATATAATCTTCATCCTTTTGAACATCAAGGACCTCTAAATATTCTTCATCTTCTGTGAGAAAGATGGGAAAACCATCAACAGTAAAGAAATGATTTGCCTCCACCACTGGATCATCACCATCTTCAGACTCTATTCCTTCTACATAATTTTTCTGCAAAGGATTTTTGAGCTGCTGTCGTAATGACTGATCTTGTGAATTCTACTCCCTTTGTTTAATCCTCATTTGAGGTTGATGTTGTCCTCTAAAGATTTGATTTCTGATTTTGGTTTCAGGCTTGTCTACAATTGTTAACCGATCAAACATCTTCTCAATTTTCCAGAGTATATGATCTACCTTAACATTTGAGGAAGATTCTTCTTCCTTTATACTCACCTTCTTTTCAATCTTCATCCTTGCTCTCTTGGCCAGTAGATTTTCCTCTACACTCACAGCATTCTTCTGCATATCCTTAAGTGTGGTAGCATCTCTTTCTCTCAATTGATATGCCATATCAACATCGAAGCCATTAGGAGATTTGATTAATGCTAACCCTATCAATGGTTTTATGTCAGCTGGAATAGCATTATAAACTGTATTGAACGTTACAAAGTACTCTTGAACACTTTCACTTACATTCCTTTTTATATTTTCATACTCAGATTGAATTTGGAGTGGATTTTTCTTTACCTCCCATGGGTCCAGGAATTGTCTATGGAGAACCGGAAAAGTATTGATAGATCCCACTGGTAATGCTCTGAACCATTTTCGAACGTTGCCTCCAAAGCTTTGTAAAAATAATCTCATGGACACATATTCCGCATCTACCTCATGAAGACCAAAGAAGTCATTCATCCTATCAACATGCTGTTGCGCTATAATACCTTGAGTGGCATCAAGTAGAGGTATTTTACTTTGGTAATCAATGGGTACAACATGCAAATTCTGAGGCAGAATGAGAGGTGCATATTTGGTAGCCATGACTTGAGGAAAATTTTAAATTGATGTTGAGGTAACTGAAGGGTTTATGACAACAAGAGTAGTAGATGTAAGAGAAATGATGGGTGTTTTAGGGGTATTCATAGGTTGTTGAGGGAGTAAAGGTATGAATGGGGATGACGGATGATTCTCTGAAAGATGAGGGAATGAAAATGAGGCAAACGATGTTGAAGCCGAATAAGAGAGTTCAGGAATTCAATGAGAAGTGAGAGATGACTGAGGAGAGTTCTGAAGATTTCAGTTACTTATCAATTTGGCCTTTTCGATTTCAAGCTCTTTGGGGAATACTGGGTCTGCAGCTATGTCTAGCAATTCACTATCAGATGTGGTTCTAAATAGGGATAAACCAAAATATTTTTCAAAAGGAAGATCTTCAAGGAACAACCACTCCATCGAGCATGAATGAGATCTGAAAACCGATCTAGGACTTGATAAACTTTCTTGTCTAGGTATCTGTGGAATGAGATTAGGATTTTCAAATACAAGAGGAGGATTGGGATCAGATTGGACTTGGTGTATCTTCTTGAAGCTAGTGTGTTCAAGGTTCTCAAGATTTTTATATTGCTTTACAAATTTCCACTTTTCAGCCTAATGAATTCTAAACTTATCATCCAAAAGTTTAGAACTTCTTAATAGTACTAGGGTGACTTGTCTTTCTTCCCTAGTATAGTCACCACTATGTTAGAGCCTAGATTGACCTCAGGCTGAAGGGAGGCAATCCTAGGATAACCACAAACCAAGCTTAACCTAGTAGCTAGCCCTACTAGGTCAGAAGAGGGCTCTCTCCTTGTGAATCTCAGTCAAGATGACTTGATCAAATATGGATTTTAGGCTAGTTATAGTAGCTCTAGGGTTTTTTTGTTGATTTTGTTTGAGTTTTGTTACTGGATCAAATGGAGCAGGCAACTTTGGGTTTGCGAAATGAAGTTAGGATGCAGGGTGTTCTATGGGGCGAGGTAGGTAGGTGTTTCGGCACTTGAAAATGAGTGAGATGGTAGATCTAAGACTGCTCAGGAGCTGAGAAGGGCATGTAAAGATCATGTATCCTCTTCAAACTGTAGAAAAAATAAAAAAATAAATGGTTTCCTTAGGCAAAGAATTGTAACCAATGCATTCTACCTATCTATGTTGATATCATTTAGCTAGAAGAATGAATCAAATTGTGGCACGCATAACACATGAGAAAAACTAATAACATAAGAAGAAACTAAGCAAATAGACTTTACCACAATCATCCCACAAAAATAGCTGCAAATCCCAGTTTATTTCCTTGCCAAACAACTGTAAATATGTACAATTTAGCTTAGAGCATGCAAGAGAGTCCAACCTTTTTAAATAACTGAAAAAACACATAATATAGACATTAAACCACCTATGTTATCCATCAGGGGTTGAATCTATTAAAATTGGAAACTAGGGAAAAAATTCATGTGGGTCATCTTATTCATGGCTGATAATATTTTTGTTAGATTCCTCTCATCGAGAGGTGTATGATTGATATAAACATCATCCGATTCTGATAAGTATTCATGGAGATATCAGTTTATTTTGATTATGGAATTATTATCAAGCCGACCTACAACTCATGTAGGCTTAGAAGCCCAACATTCGCATCTATTCAAACACCAACATTGTGTATAAATACAAGAGGAATTTTCCTCATTTGGAGTCACTCATCTCATCACATCTCTCTCTCTCTCTCTCTCTCTCTCTTTACTATGTAGAAAAGAGTCTCTTCTCTACTGTCCAGAAAAGGGTCTCTCTCTCAGACATGTGAAGCCGGAAGCTACGGAAACTAAAGCTACAACTGCAGAAGTAAAGATTGACCTATGTGGACTAGAAGATCTCCTCATCTCAACTACATTGTAGGTTCATCGAAACCTCTTCTGAAAGCCGCAACTTTTGGTGGTGGAATCAAGTCAATCTGGCGGATAGTTTGCAAGATATTGACTGCCCTAGTTTGAATCCAGAAGCTGCCGAAACTGAAGTTGCAACTGCAGAAGTAAAGATTGACCTACATGGACTAGAAGATCTCCTCATCTGAACTGTGATGTAGGTTCATCTGAGCTTCCTCTGAAAGCTGCAACTTTTGGTGGTGGAATCAAGTCAATCGGACGGATGGTTTACAAGATATTGACTACCCTACTTTGAAGCCAGAAGCTGCTGAAACTAAAGCTGCAACTGCAGAAGTAAAGATTGACCTACGTGGACTAGAATATCTCTTCATTTGAACTGCGTTGTAGGTTCATCTGAACCTCCTCTGCAAGCCACAAATTTTGGTGGTGGAATCATGCTAATCCGACGGTCGTTTTGTGAGATATCGTATGCCCTATTTTGATGATGAAGCCGCTAATGTTGATGTTACTGATCTAGGGTTTGCTACTGTTGATATAAATCATATTTATTGTACTATTTCTCTCCACTGAATTATTGAAGATAAAAGAATATTTGATCAAAGGGTTTCCCCGCACATTGTGGGGTTTGTCCCTAGCTAGCCGCCACATCTTGTGTCTCTTGTCTTGGCTTGTTTTTTGTCGATCGTTTAATGTTCTATCTACACTTTACTTTATGTACATGTGATTGCTAATCTGTGGAAGATAATAAGAAAAAGAAGTAAACTGTTATAAGCATAGAACATACCATAACTTAACATGGTATCAGAGCCAAGTTGAAGATAAAGCCCGAGCATGAGCAAGAGCAATCACCGAAGAGAAGATTGGCGAGGCTATCCTAAAAGAACTATGGGGTCCTCAACACTTTGTCGAAGGCAAGCTTCGTGAGAAAGCTGACTATCACGGATGAAAGATGTCTATCGATCTAACCCTAGAAGATCAAGGAGTGCTGGACCATGTAAGAGGCAATATTGTTGAGCCTCCATCAAATGCATCCGCTGCTGCATGGAACAAATGGAAAACCGGAGAAGTCAAAACAGAAGATCATCCTGGGACTCTATCGACAAGCACTTGTTGGTCTACATCTCTGACTTGAACACCTCCAAGGAAATCTATGATAGACTGGTGAGTTTATTTAAAGTTAATGATGCAAATCAAGTTTTGTTTCTTAGAAATAAGCTGAGAGAAATCAAGAAGGGTAAAGATGAGAGTATGCAAGCATACTTCTTAAGAATAACCGAGATCAAGAACGATCTCCTATCTATTGGGGAGGCTATCACTGACAGGGAAATATTACGACTCTTGGAGGATTACCATCCGAATGGTACGTGTTTAGGACTACTCTTCTGAACAATAATGTAATTCCTGGTTTCGAGAAATTAATGGCTAGATGCATTCAAGAAGAAACAAGGGAGGAAGAGCAAGAAATGCCCATGCCTAAAGGTCCTCCTGTTGCCTTTTCTTCTCATGCTAAGAAAAGAAATAATTTCGGGACTAAATCAAAAGGAAACGCTGGACCTAAGGGTGGAAGAAAATGACGATGTTACATCTACGATAAAGCAGGTCACTATGCAAGGGAGTGCCCTGATAGAAAGGACTCACACCGGGACGATGATCAAAATCCCTCTGATGGCAATCAAAGGAATGACAAATTCAATAGCAAAGGTAAGAGGAGAGCTGGGAATCGAGAAAGAGGACAACCATTCAAGAAGGCTAGAAATTCCAGGATGTATTAAATACACCTGACCTCAAAAAGAACCTAGTGTCCATCTCGACAATGGAAGACAAAGGCTACAAGGTAACCTTCAACGATGGCAAGGTACGTATATGGAAAGATAATGTTAAAGATGCCTTTACTCTTGGGTTTAGTGTTGATTCATTATATCAGGTCAATGGAAGTCCGCTAGGTGTCATGTCTTATGACACATCTCTTTAGTCCGAACTTTGGCATCGGAGGTTTGCCCCCTTTCATTATAAAGCTATATTCAGTGTAAGACAAATGGTGACAGGGATGCCCGAATTCCAAGTAGAGAAAGAAGGTGTATGTCCAGGATGCGCGGAAGGAAAGCTCAAAAGGGGACCATTCCCCTCAAGCCAAAAGCAAGACCTCCAATATATTACAGTTGGTTCACTCAGGCATATCTGAGGCTGGCATCAAGAGGGAGACCACTACACCACATACTCCTGAGCAGAATGGTGTGGCAGGAAGGAAGAACCGTATGATTGTGGAAGTTGTTCGAGCCATGCTACATGATCAAAGACTTCCGAAGTTTCTATGGGCTGAAACTACAAACACCGCCATATATGTACAAAATCGATGCCCTCATCAAGCATTGGGTTCTCAGACTCTTGAAGAAAAGTTCACCGATAAGAAACTTGATGTTTCTCATTTTAGAATTTTTGGAAGCCCTGTATATTTTCATGTGCTGAAAGAGAAAAGAAATAAATTGGGTGCATCTGGAAATAAGGGAATTTTCGTGGGCTATGGTGAAAATACTAAAGGCTATAGAATCTATGTAGTCGGTCAAATGGAAGTCATGATTAGTCATGATGTCACCTTTGACGAAGATATGGCTCTCAACAAGGTGGACAATCTTCCGACTTTGAAGAACTCTCAAGAAGCCGACGGCAGGGAATCGAAAGAAAAGGATGATGAATCAATGCCTGATGTAGAAGAATCCATGGATCCGATTGATCCTCATCCACATGAGCCTTCCTCTTCTAGGAAGAGGCCTTCATGGCTTAGGGGGATACTCGATGATGCTGAAGGACATGCTGCACCGTGAGGAACCTTCCATCAAAGTAAGAAACCTAACAGATATCAGGGATACCTGACCATGATGAGCACGATCATACAAAATGAGCCTTCATCATTCTCAGATGTAGTCAAGCATCAAGTATGGAAGGATGCTATGACCATAGAATATGAGTCTATTATGGAGAATGATGTCCGGGAAGTAGTTCCCAGACCCCGGACATGACAATTGTTACTTCAAAATGGCTTTACAAGATAAAGCATGCAACAAATGGAAGTATGGAAAAATATAAGGCTTGTTTTGTTGCACGTGGTTTCTCCCAAAAGGAAGGTATAGACTATGATATTTGCACCTGTTTCCAGATATACGACCATCCGCTTGATCATAGCCCTTGTGGCTTCACAAGGATGGAACCTACATTAGATGGATAGACCGCGTTTTTGCACGGTTTGATCAAAGAAGAGGTCTATGTGGAGCAACCTGAAGGATTTGAGATTTATGATTGAAAATATCATGTATGGAGGTTGAAGAAGGCTCTCTATGGGCTGAAGCAAGCACCCCGAGCATGGTATGAGAGGATCGATAGCTACTTGATGAAGCTGGGATTCACTAGGAGTGAAGCCGATCCTAACCTTTGCCTTAAGGTTGGAAATGACAAGCCTCTCAAACTAGTGTTGTATGTGGATGACCTCTTTCTAACAGGTGCATACCCTCTCATTCACAAATGTAAGAGGGAGTTTGCTTTTGAATTTGAAATGAAGAACCAAGGACTTGAAGTGTGGCAGAAGCCAAAGGAAATTTTCCTATCTCAAGGAAAATATGTGGTGAAGATTCTGAAAAGATGTGGTATGGTGGACTGCAAGCCTGTGACTACCTCGAGGATCTTAAATTTCAGAAGTTATATGGTAGTGATGTCAAACCAGATTTGGGAAATGCCTCTGAGTTTCAAAAACTCATTCGCGTTGATATTCTTGGTGAACCTCCGTCCGAACATATGTTTTGCAGTTAGCATTGTGAGTTCATATTTGGTTGAGCTGCACTAGATTGGTGCCAAGAATCTTCTGAGATGTCTTCAGGACACAATCTCTCATGGATTGAGATACACTGCCGGAAATATGAAACTGCATGATTATTCAAATTCTGATTAGGTAGGTAGTGTGGAGGATCATTGGAGCACTTTTAGTGTTGTTTTTGTTTGGATTTTGCTTCGATATAATGGATGAGCAGGAAGCAAAAGTCGGTTGCCATAAGCACTACCGAGACTGGATACATATCTACAAGTATGAACTCTTATGAAGCTACTACCTGGTTGGGGAAGCTCTTCAGTGAGCTTTTTGAACACATACCACTGTGATTCTCTGTAACAACTAGAGGTGGGATTCGATTATTGAGGAATCCCATATTTGTCGATTTCTCCAGCAGATAGACATCATCTGGGATATGGTAAGTTGATGAGCAAGGAGGCTCCATCGCATTGAGATGATGTACAGGCCAATACACCTTGTCAAAGCCCCGTAGAAAGATCTAATCTGTCATTTTCCCAAACGACTTGGAGTCATCAAGAAACCCTTATACAAGGGTCCTGCATGTTGCATACATTGAGGTCTGGGAGCTCTAAGGGCTTGCGGTTCTTACTGGAGCAATATACGACCAGAGGGTGACTCACCCTCTCCTAGTGGTGCGCATTGGAACAAGATGATTCGCTCTCTTGTGGGACAAGATGATTCGCTCTCTTGTGGAATAGGATGATTCGCTCTCTTGTGTAGCAGGATGATGTGTTCTCCTATGAGGCCTAGATTGATGTGTTCTCCATGGCGATTGTAGCAGGATTGATGTGTTCTCCTGTGAGGCTTGGATTGATGTGTTCTCCATGGCGATTGTAGCAGGATTGATGTGTTCTCTTGTGAGGCCTGGCATGATGTGTTCCCCATGGTGATTGTAGCATGATTGATGTGTTCTCCTGTGAGGCCTGGATTGATGTGTTCTCCATGGCGATTATAGTAGCAACATACGACCAGAGGGTGACTCACCCTCTCCTAGTGGTGCGCACTGGAACAAGATGATTCGCTCTCTTGTGGGACAAGATGATTCGCTCTCTTGTGGAATAGGATGATTCACTCTCCTGTGATGATGTGTTCTCCTATGAGGCCTAGATTGATGTGTTCTCCATGGCGATTGTAGTAGGATTGATGTGTTCTCCTGCGAGGCTTGGATTGATGTGTTCTCCATGGCGATTGTAGCAGGATTGATGTGTTCTCCTGTGAGGCCTGGCATGATGTGTTCCCCATGGCGATTGTAGCAGGATTGATGTGTTCTCCTGTGAGGCCTGGATTGATGTGTTCTCCATGGCGATTGTAGTAGGATTGATGTGTTCTCTTGTGAGGCTTGGATTGATGTTTTCTCCATGGTGGCCTGGATTGATGTGTTCTCCATGGCGTTTGTAGCAGGATTGATGTGTTCTCCTGTGAGGACAGGATTGATTAGTTCTCCTGTCGAGGCATCCTACCCATGCAGTCTGGGATTCATGGGAAGTACCTCTCATCTGATCAATGAGCAGGGAAATGAAGTTAGGGACCATAGTAGTACCGATGGACGCATCGTTGTATCTACCGTACTCCCTACGCTAGGATGACCTCCATTGATTTTGGATCAATGATACTGGTCTGGGACCAGTGGTACATACTCTGAGACTGACTTCGTGTCAGTGCAATACTGGTCTGGGACCAGTGAGAGTGGTACATAATATGACGCTGACTTCGGGTTGGTTGAGACTGGTCTGGGACCAGTGGTACACTCTGAGACTGCGATATTGGTCTGGGACCAGTGGTAGGAGTGGTACTTACTATGACATTGACTTCGGGTCGGTTGAGACTGGTCTGGGACCAGTGGTATGCACTCTGAGACTGACTTTGAGTCAGTGGTGGATGATACTGGTCTGGGACCAGTGGAGTTGTACTCACTATGACGTTGACTTTGGGTTGGTTGAGACTAGTCTGCGACCAGTGGTACATACTCTGACACTGACTTTGAGTCAGTATGATACATCCTCGATCATTTCTTCTTCTTCATAATTCAGACAAAAGCGGAGCAGAACAGAATAATGTAAGAGTAGAGCACAACAGAGCAGAACAATACAGATCAGTACAGGGCAGAACAAGACAAAGCAGAACAGGAAGAATAGAGCAGAGTAGGGCAAGGTTCAGGCTGTACAGGGCAGTGCAATTGATGGATGAATAGTAACGATTGATAGACAGATTGCAAATGAAGTTCTCCCTAGTTGAGAGGGAGTGTTAAAATTGGCAACCAGGGCAAAACTTCATGTGGGTCATCTTATTCATAGTTGATAATATTTTTATTAGATTCTTCTTGTCGAGAGGTGTAGGATTGATATAAAGTTCATCCGATTCCGATAAGTATTCATGGAGATATGAGTTTATTTTGATTATGGAATTATTATCAAGTTGACCTACAACTCATGTAGGCTCGAAAGCCCAACAGTCGCATCTATTCAAACACCAATGTTGTGTATAAATATATGAGGACTTTTCCTCATTTGGACTCACTCATCTCCTCACATCTCTCTCTCTCTCATGCGCAGAAAAGAGTCTCTTCTCTACTGCACAGAAAAGGGTCTCTCTCTCACACATGTGAAGCCGGAAGCTGTTGAATCTGAAGCTGCAACTGCAGATCCAAAGTTTGACCAGCGTTGACCATTAGATCTCCTCCTTAGAACTGCGTTGTAGGTCCATCGGGATCTCCTCTGAAAGCCGCAACTTTTGGTGGTGGAATCAAGTCAATCCGACGGACGGTTTGCAAGATATCGGCTGCCCTAGTTTGAAGGACGCTGTTGAAATTGAAGTTGCAACTGTAGAAGTAAAGTGTGACCTGCGTGGAATAGAAGATCTCCTCATCTGAACTGCGCTGTAGGTTCATCTGAACCTCCTCTGGAAGCTGCAACTTTTGGTGGTGGAATCATGCTGATTCGACGGTCGGTTTGTGAGATATCGTTTGCCCTAGTTTGATGATGAAGTTGCTCATGCTGATGTTGCTGATCTAGGGTTTGCTATTGTTGATATATATCAGATTTATTTTACTATTTCTCTTTGCTGAATTATTGAAGATAAAAGAAGATTTGATCAAAGGGTTTTCTCACACATTGTGGGGTTTGTCCCTGGCTAGCCGCCACATCTTGTGTCTCTTGTATTGGCTTGTTTTCTGTGGATCGTTTAATGTTCTATCTGCACTTTACTTTATGTACATGTGATTGCTAATCTATGGAAGATAATAAGAAAAAGAAGTAAATTGTTATAAGCATAGAACATACCATAACTTAATAGCATGATTTCAAGATGTATGTCAATAGTGTGGTAGTTGTGCCCACCGATGCAGATCCATTCAAGAAGTACAAGGCTAAGATGGCGAAGGCTAAGAGGATCATTCTCGACAGGGTTCGAGATCATGTAGTATCCCATATAGCTGACAAGGATACTGCATGACAGATGTGGGAAGCCTTAGCCACGCTATACAAAGGATCTTCTGAGCAGCGGAAGATGTACTTAGAAGAGAAGTTGAGATGCATAAGGATGCAGAAGGGGAGTGAATAGACCCCTTCCTTAAGAGGCTTTAGGAAGTCCGGGATCAACTAGCTGCAATAGGGTCAGGGCTCCAACGTACAGAGTTTTTTCGATTAGCACTGAATAGTGTTTTTGAAGATTGGCAAGTGTGTGTCCAGAGCATCCTGGGTAGAGAACACCTGTCAGATTGGGAAGGTGTATGGGCTGATCTGCATCAAGAGGAGATGAGGCGTGATTTGGTGAAGACCACAATCAGTAGCATGTAAGGTCTCAACTGATGTAAAGGACCATTTCTGATTCTATAAAATATTTACTGAACTGTTTATCTATTTTACGCTGTCTATCTATTTTAAACAGAGTATGGAACTTTAAAAATTTCTGTTCTAATTTGTGCATAAACTTCATATAGCTAATTGCTTCAATTAATGAAAAGTACTTACTTGGTCTGTTGCGAATGTCTGCTGCAGATGAGAATGTTTCAGAACCCCTCCAATTTGCTCCCGTTTACCAAAAGACCGAAACCACCCAGCCAGACTAAGCAAAACCTCGCTACTCAATCCAGTAAGCTTCTCAGTTGAAGCAGACTGTTTCCCCCGTGCCCAGAACCTCAGAACAATCTGTGCTCTTCCTTCCTGTGGATAATTTCATTTTATGATCCTCCTCCTTCCCTTCTTCTGTTTTTTCTCTCCCTGTTAAATTCTTCCTTCTGGTTTATACACTGATTCTTGGCGGTGGCTGTCCTTCCTCAAGCACTCACCGCTTCATTTCCTCACGACACCCTTCCCATGTTGTGTCGTGTGTATTTCTTTATAAAATATATTGATTTTTAATTAACATTCCTTTTTCTGATTTTATTTTAATATAAAGGTTAGACTTACATTAAAATACTTTATCATTTATATTTTTATTATTTTATTAATTGTTAATATAATTTATTTAATATAATTTTTATAAATAGGTCGTTACATGGCAGTAGCAACAACGGGATGAAGGTTGTGAAGGAAGAGGAGGACGTGGCCCTTGCATCAAAGGTGCAGCAGGAACAATGTCGGAGGAAAAAGGACATTTCAAAGATCAAGTGCTTCAGGTGTTGTGAGATGGGTCACTACAACACTCAGTGTCCTCTCATAAAGAGGGACAAGGAGGAGAAGCAAGATCAGCAAGCTGCATCCGCTGATATTGACAGGCTTTCCTCTAGGCTGGAGGAAGAGTTTGCCATGATTGCTGAGATGTCTCCAGGTCGGAGGTGGGGTGATCTAGAGTTGTAGCCTCAGAGAGCTAGAGGATGGGTCGGAACCTTGAGGAATCCACCTCTTGGATCATGACCTTGCTATGGGAGCCCATAGTCAGGATGGACCAATGTCAAGTGGTAGAGTCAAGTGCCAGAGTGATAGATGTAGTAGCTAGTAGCGATAAGATACTAAGCAGCACAAAGCAGAGTTGGCAGTGGTGCAGTTGGCACAAAACAGAGTTAGCAACAACATAGAGGCTCCAGTGATAGCACGGAGTCTAGCAATAGTCATAACTTGGATGACGGATGCATCATACTGAACACAATTAGTTCAATATTTTGAATGTTTTTCTGTTAAATTTGGTAGCAACAACAGAGTTGCAGTGCAGATGCAGTGGTTGACAACAGAGTCATCAATAGCACGGATGCAATGCAAATCAGAGTTGCACAGTAGTTGATGGGAAGTGAAGCCAGACATTAGTAGCGCAAGAGGAGATGATGCAGAAACAGAGTGATGCTTCAGTTGGTTGCAACACTAGAGCACATTCCTCGCTAAGATGGTGTGTTGAGTTTTGGTAGCATCGAATGTGTTCTAGTCTCAACATTTTGCAGGGAGGCTAGGACACATGCATTCTACAATACCCAGAAATCGTTTTGGGAAATTCCACCCAGAGGAGGTTTAATTAAAATTATTAATTATTTTTAATGGACGCCTAAGTATAAACATAGGAAATTAAAATAATTAAAGTGTATTAATTAAACTGGGTGTGAATCTTCTAGAGAAAGACGAGGATCAAGTCAAGATGATCTGAGCTATTAATTAGAATCTAATCTGAGCCATTATGGATCAACGAGAAGATTATATGAAGAGGCTTGATGGGCATTTGGAAAGACACATAGAGTGAGATCAAGAGATTGATTTGTCAAGAGAGCAGCACAGCAGTTGCCAAAGAAGTCATCGAGGAGATTTCTTACAGTGAGGGGCATGGATAGTTTTCTGGTTGGAGAGTTTCCTGAACAAGGGATTCATTGCAGAAGAGGCAGCGCAGAGCCACGCTGGGCAGCGTAAATCCACGTTGACGCAGAGCAAAGCCCTTGAGGAGTTTCGTAAATTTGCTGAGGAGCTAATCAGATCCAGTGCCAGGAACTGGGGTGTGAAACCAGAGGGCCAGAGGATCGAGCATACAGCCAATAGATCGATTAGCCAGAAGGAATGATGCAGTGCCTATCAGTTGTGATGCAGAGGCAGCTTGGGGCTAGCCATTCAGTGGCTAGATCAATGTCGAATCACCAGTGATAGTGTGAGATATTTCTCACTAATTTCTTTGCCAATTAGATTCCCTGTATCGGATAGCCAGTAAGGCATCCAAAGAGTGTATCCAAAAGCTACTGCATAATAATTAAAACCCTCAGCTGGTGTACCGGTTTTCTCACATTGGGTTTTTTCGGGGAAATTGTCCAAAAACAACGGTTTCAATTGTGTGTTTTATTTCCTTCTTGCTCAGTACTTGTTTCCGTAGTATTTTATGTTGTGAAGGATGCAGTAGAATTTATTTCGATGTTTACTGTGCAACACTGTAAATAATTTGACTTAGAATTAACAAGTAAGATAAATTTAATCAATTGCTGCAGTAGGGAATCAATAACTGATTTCTCACAGAGTATTAGAGCACAAGTGAAGTAGGAAAGGAGAGTCAGAAGAGCCTAGTGCTGAGCTGAAGAGGGAGATCAAAGAGTTGTGTAGGCAATAGATTGAATCCCTAGAAGGATTGCCCTGTCCAGTGCTAGGAGTAAGAGATTCTCAAGGAATAATCTCTCTCTGAGTGAGTCGATTGAGAGATTTTCCAGATCGAGATTTGTTAGCGGTAGAGGGAGCATCGCAGCAACAACTTCAATGCAGAGCAGTCTTCAGGTGTGACGCAGCTTTTTTGTAGCAGTTGCTGGAGTAGAAAA
>APFE030986451.1:49533-61019 GCA_000404065.3 Pinus taeda
ATCTATATATACAGAGAGAGAGAGAGAGAGAGAAAGGAGAGAGTAGGAGAGTGAGAGAGATCGAGAGAGAGGGATAGGAGGAGAAATAGATAGATTAAGAGAGAGAAAGAGAGAGAGCATGGGAGAGTGAGAGAGTAAGTGAGTAAGGGAGATAGAGAATATGAGAAAGTGAGGGAGAGAGGGAAATATAGGGAGAGCAAGAGAGCAAGAAAAGGGGAGAGTAGAAGAGGGGGAGGAGTGGAGAGGGGGAGATATAGAGAGGGGGAGAGGGAGAGAGAGAGAGAGAAAGAGAGATGAAAAGTAGGAGAAGGAGAGAGGGACAAAGAAAGGGAGTGTGGGAGAGGATGAGAGGGGGACAAAAGGAGAGGGAAAGAACAAGAGAGCAAGAAATGGGGAGAGAGAAAGTGAAAGGATGGGGGGAGAGAGAGATAGAGAGAGAGAGAAGTGATAAGAGAGGTAGAGGAGGGAGAGAGTTAGAAAGAGAGAGGAGAGAAGGAGAGGGATAGAGGGAGAGGAAGGTGTAACAAACAAGCAGAAACAATTTAGCGAACAAGGAGGAGGATGTGAAGCAACTGACGGGATAGACAACCTAATGGAACTGGTAGTTCAAGTGGCGAATGAATAGATAAAATGAGAGAACAACATGAAGAAGAGGGTTGGTATCTTAGGGATTTTGAAGTATAGAAGAACCTAATCAGAAGATTGGAGCAGTGGCAAGAAGACCAAAGCTGGGCTTGGTCTCAGATCTGGAACAATTTGTGGTCATGATATTTTATGTATTTTTTCACGGATTTATGCCAAATGTATATTGTAATGAATCCTCTGTTGATTTAATATGAATGGGTACTTGGACCAGTTGCATAGTATTATATGTGTGTAATATTGTGATTTATGGGCCTGCTCAAAAGTTCTTAATGTTGAAGGTCTTTCCTCATATGAATGTGATCTATATAGTGATATAATGTTATGATGAATGTATTCTTTAAGTTGTACGTAGAGTAATGGTTGGGTCATCCTTGATATCCTTATGAACCCTTCCTAGTTTCGGTCATGACATGCCTCAAGTGAGGCTCCTTTTCCTCAGGGTGGGGTGAAAATGTCAACGTTGTCCTAGACTACAGCAGACCATTGTTTGCCCCTTTTGCTTGAACCCAAGGTCTTTCCCAGATGACATTTTTGTGCCAAAAAATGATTCAATTTTTGGGACCTAAAATCACAAGAACCGGTTTGGAATATGGTGTCACGGATATTTAAGAAGGAGATTCAGGATTGGTGGGATAATGGAGTAGAACAATTCATATTAGAGAAGGCTACTTGTGGAATCCAATCTATCTCTAAGGTGAGTGGAGATATTTTGTACTCAGAGGCTATGAGTGATCGATACGAGAGCTAGATATATTAGGGCAGAAAGGATGGTGAAGAGCTAGAGATATTAGGGCGAAAAGGAGAGTGCTACTAGTACAGAAGTGGTAGGAAAGAGCAGTACAAGTGCTGAAGAAAAGATGTATGGAGCCGCACCAAGTAGGAGCGGTGTCAGGGAGCCCAAAATTAGGAAAGCATATGGAGAATGATGTAGAACAAGAAATGGATGTCGACTGGACAGATAGGAGCTAGGAGAATGATAGGGACCCTTCCTTACATGTTGCAAGTAAGATGTGAGAAGGAAGCACTTGCGGAAACTATGAAGAGGAGATGGAAGGTGATATCTGTGATGTGATGATAAGATTGTTCATCGAAGATGATATGTCAGCAAGAGTTCAGTAGCAGAATCCCCAAAGCTCAGGTATTGTTCACCCTGACCTTCCCCTGTTACTTTACAAAATTGTTGCTAAGTTAATTAAAGTAAAACGAGTACACAATGTGCATGCAAAATACAAAGATAGTTTTAATACATCTAATAGTAGAGTTAGTAATCTAGGGTTGAAAGGATCTCAGCAACTTGAAAACGAAGGATTTGTATGCTTAGCACACACCTGAATCAACATGGCAGGGGCTTTTACCAGATATCTTGAATTTTCTAGTAGAGGGAATAAAGATGTAGAACAACATTGGTATCTGTGTGAAGCTATATGGAGAGCATGCCAAACACCAAATAATGTAAAGTCGATTGATTTCTAGAATACATTAAGACAAAGAGCTTTAAGATGGTTTATCAAATGGGAAGAACATAATCATAACCCTTCAATGGATGATTTTAAGAGAGGCTTCATTCAAGAATTCAAGGTGCCACAAACATATTACCAGGGATTGTCCGAACTATGGGAGATCAAGAAAAAAAGAGAGACTAATTGATGAAAAGGTTTAAGGATGCTATTGGAAAGCTAATCTATATCATATATCCCAATCACCAGAGGGAATTGTTTATCAAAGCACTCCTACTCACAAGAACACCATTGACGCAACAAAATATTAGAACTCTCTAGGATGCTTTAGAACAAGTGTTGCGCATAAAAGCCATGGCAGGATACCCACATGAGTATTGAGGAGGGATAGGATCATAAGACCCATCAATCATGGGCCTCCAAAATCGAATCGCCAATCTAACAGAGAAATTAAGGACCTACAACTAATTCAACTAGTAAGACCCAATGTGTGGTGTACTCACTGCCTAGTGGAAGACCATGTGGCGAATGAATGCCCAAGGTTGAGAGGCACTAATAGTCCAATATTACAAAAGTATTCCAATGTACCTAAAAATATTTACTGTGAATTTTGTGTATCCACAATGCACAACACTGACCAATGCCGAGTATTAGACACTTTTGCAAAGCTGCTAGATAGGTCCACCTTCAAAATCAATGAATCTGGTCATGGGGGACAAGGAGGAGGTATGAGAGGAGGAGGAACAGGGGGAAGAGGACGTGTAATGTGTTACAATTGTGATAAGGAGGGACATGTCACCAAAGACTGTCCACTCCCAAGAAGGCCTTGGTGCTCACAATGCAGGTTCAATGCACATGCCACCGAGGATTGTCCCGAGCTGATTGCAAAATGGGAAGAAAGAACTAGATAGAGGGGGGCTAATTTGATCAATGCAGAACCAAGAATCATTGAGTTGCTTCCAGTAACTAATATAAATATAGTTACCAGAGGAGGTAAGAAGATAAGGAATGATCAAGGTATCATAGACCAACCTTCAATTGTTCGGGTAGCATCACCAAGACGGTCATAGAACCCCACCCAACAGAAACAATACTATCAGGAAGTGGCCAAGTTATTTGATGGGTTAATAGAGATAAAAGGAGACAAGAAATAGGACTCACATAGATTAGGTAACACTTGACCAATCAAATAATGGTTTAGACTATTTTTGCAGATTGTTGATAACGAACAAATGAAAAAGGAGTTGCGCAGGAGTCTTAAAAGCAGTATTTCTAGAGGATTTAGAAAAGTGGGAAACAATATTGGCAAACCTACCGGAAAGACATTCAAGAAGGGTACAATGGAACAAGAAGAGAACCAATAAAGAATTTCGGATTGATGCTCAAGTCGCAGGATTTCAAATTAAGGATACATTGTTAGATTTGGGGTCAGATGTAAATATTCTACCCTGAAAGACATGGGAAGTACTAGGGAAGATGCAACTTAAATATTCACGAATACAACTGCAGATGGAAAATCAACATCGCATATTGCCCATTGGAAGGTTGGAAGATGTACAAGTGGATGTAGCAAGGGTAAAAACTTATACTAAATTTGAATTAATAGACATAATGAGTGATAAAGACCCATACCCAGCACTTCTTGGTATGGACTTGGCATACGAGAACTATGTTATCATTGGCCTAAAGAAAGAGTTGATGATATTTGAAGTAGAAGGGATGCGGGTAATATAACCAATAGATCCATATCAAGGACCAAGGTTCACCAAACCTATGGATGATCGAGATAAGCTGAGAATGTTAGATCAACTATACAAGCTAATGGTAGGAAAAAGAGAATACTACATAAATCCCACAGTAAGAGGATCGGTTAGTTGGACGAGCATACAAAGTTCAAAAGCCAATTCAAAAGCTGATTCAGATGCATGGCAACAAGGAGGATACGAGATTGATACTAGACACTACGCCAAGATATGCATAATAAACTGGATTGGGGTAGAGGTAAGCAATTATGCTACCTTCAATGGCATTCAATTGGTAGACACTTTTATGAAGAAAGTGGATAGAAACATAAGAGAATATCACAAAGCTCCACTATTAGATATTGCGTTACATGCCACCCCGGTAAGATGGTGGAAAGTGCATCGCAACACTTTTGTGAATGGGAGACTATCAAGTGAGCCATGAGAGAGAGGTTTAGACAAGAAGACAACCAGTCAGATGACAAGGTGAAGTATAGAGGAAACTCAGATCCCAGAAATCATTTAGAGGACTACACAATGAAGTGGGAAAAAGAGTAAGTACCAAAGGAACTCTCGGTGCATTTATTCATACATACCTTAAGTACGATTCCATAAGCATGGCATATATAGGAGGAAATTAATAGATAGACAGTAGACTGGGATATCATGGCTAACCAATTCAGCAACAATTTCTCATTCAAAGAGAGTGATTGACGCATGACTCAAACTTTGTATGTTTAAAAGGATCCTATTTACTCCAGGACAACTATGACTACTGTCATGTTCAAATGAACAGTTTTATTTCTCAAAGTTATGGGTAACTTAGGAAGGATCCCTAACGGCCGACTGGTTCCTTTGTTAAAGCCTGACAAATTCTGTGTAACAGGCGTAAGCGATGGCGAACCAAGCACTTTCCAAACAGTTGACGAAGGATACTCACTGAAGCCCCTTCATCTATGATAGTGCCAGACATGACCATTTTGTACACTTGTACTATGATCCGAAATGGTACATTAGAAGGAAGGCGGGATCTAGATAGTTGATTCCAATTGAAGGAAACGACTAGACTGCTTGGAGGGGATACCGAATAAACAGCAGAACGAACCTCTTGAGTAGCGAGAACTGGGGGATTCTCTTCCTATTGTGAAGGAATGGGCAGATTGCCCCCAAGTTCATCGAACTCTGAAGTGACAAAAAGAATTTGAACAGTATCGTTCTCGTTCTCTTTGGGATGGTATCGTTTGAAGGTGGATCTTCTGAAGGTAAAACTGGGTTGACTGCCATATCGACTTGATGACATTGATCTAGTATGGACCCAGAAGGTTCAGTCTCAACGATAGGTGTTTTGACTAATGATTGAGTTATGTCAGTCATATTTTCAACTATTAAAGGATTTGAGGTGAGTTTCTTATATCCAGGTGGAATTCACTGCGGTGAAGCAGGGCGGCCATGCAAGATTCTCTTGGCCTCATCCAAAAAAGGACAACGGGGAAGGTGATGGTCTCCTTCACATAATAGACATGGAATTTTGACCTTTCCTTTCTGTCCGGGAACTTCATTTTTACTAGCTGATGGTGTGTTGTCAACATGATTTCCAGAGGTTGATGCCACTGTATGGTGTGAACGGGGAGACCATTCTCTCAAGATCTGTGGAGTGCAAGGAAAATATCGATGAAAATGGTTTTCTTTGCAAATTAGATAAGGATATTTAGGAGATTTAATGTGTGGATTTTCACCAGATGATTCATGGTTGTCCCCTTGCTTAACTGACTTCTTCTTCTTCTTCTCCTTCCCTTTCTTCTTCTTCTCCGTCACTCGGTTACTAACATCACTATTTTCACCAAGTGAAGAGGAAGAAGGGGATGGAGAAACAAACGACGAAGGAGGCGAAGGGTCAACCCTAGTATTAACTAGCTACTGATTTGATTACGAGGAATTACGGTATTTTGAACGACAGATGTTGAGAATAGCCATACTGGCAAGTCAATTGTGATTCCTGGAAGGGACAATGTGGCCATATACAGAGCATCAATATCTCCCCAAGAGGAGAAAGGACTAGTATTCCCCTCAAAATGGATTCCTTGATTGGTAGACTCCATTATCTCAACCTAAGATCAACAAAGGAACATGGATGTTATTCCAAATTAAATAAATTTTAATGATACTTTGACACAACATTTCTTTTTCAATTTTTAAGAGTTGAGAAAAAGCTAAATATGACTCTAGTCCCCTTCGATTTTTAATGATCCTAAAGTGACAAGTGCTCAAATGGACCTTTTCTTTTAAGGAGTCGAAAAGGAATGAAAGTGACTACTCTAGAAATCTAGACAACGGGATTACCAAACCAATCACAAAACTACAATATACACCTTGGTGATAAATTAAAGAGAAATTAACTAGGACTTATGCATGGCAGTCAATCTTCCTGAATGTTGTGTTCAGTGCATTGCAATCGATAGGGTGGCAGACACGACTTCCTATGGATAAAGGATATAAGCCTATTGTGGTCTCCCAATATATACTCGACGGTACGGAGAGCACAAGTCCATGCTAGCACTTGTCATATGAAAGAGGAGGAATCACCCAACCTTCGATGAAAATGATAGTTACTAGATTTTACAATGCTAGAACACGTCTCTAGCCTAGACCACTAGATGTGTTGTGTTAAGTTCCAAAATGTTGTTAAGTTCATTGAAATTTATTTTAGAGTTGATCTTTCTTAGAAGTTTGTCTTTCAAGGTTGACCACATGATGTAGATGTAAAATTCCTAAATATGCAATCTAAAATGATAAAGAGTCGTTGTTTACTTTTTAGCAATGAAAATCCTAGCTACTAAGGAAAGAAGATTACGATTCTTTCAAACAGAGAGCAAAGAGCACACACTAAATGCACTTTTCCTAAATAATTTTCCACACACAGTCTAAATGCAAATGCAAATGCATGTATTTTTTTTCTGTCCCCCTTAATGTGAAGAATGCCAAAAAGGAAAACTAAGTATAGGTCTGAACTATATTCTTCAAAGCGACATTTCGACAATTTCTTTTCAAAATGAAAGAAAGAATAAACGACACTTTTCGATTTCGAACAAAAAAAAGCTTTCGACACTTCAAATATTAACAATTCAAATCAAATACATGCCAAAAGGTTCAATCAACTATCTAGAGAAGGAAGAGTTTATGAAACTTCTCTTCTTTGACACAAAATGACAGCTACGACACTTTTTACACCAAAACGATAGTTTGATTTGAGCAAATTTTGACTAAGGATCGTAAATGATGGACAAATACATAAAAACATTTACTAATCCTAATCAATGGAGGCTGGTCTATGTAAGGCAAGGAGGCTTTAGCAATGATATATTATTCATAAGCAGCAAAAACAATTAAATAGAGCTGAAAACAAGGATAAAAAACCCAAATTTCAAGGAGATAAATAGGATTACTTAGTCATCATACCCGTGCTTCACAGAAACAGGGATGCATCTCACTTGCTACACACAAGAGGTACAATGCATATTGGCTTCCAGTGATAGACAATGTGATTGGCAAGGGAGTGAAACTGAGGTGGGTTTTTGCTCAAATTTGCAGCTGAGTTCAGTGATTTAAGCTGAGCCATGATGGACAGTAAAAAGCAAAGTACAGAGGAATGATCTTGGGAGGTTACTGAGCTACCACAAGGGCATTTATAATGCTTGCAAGTCTGATGTTCAGTTCATAAACTGAACCGAAGATTGACTGAAGTAGCATTCATCTACTAGCACTTGCAGAGCAAGAGTAGTTCAAAGTCTATCTAGCTAACTTCAGGCTCCGTCTGTAGTTTATAAAGCAAACAACAATAACAAACAAACAATCTATTCACTCCCCAGCAGAGTCGCCATTTAGTTTCTAGGAAAACTAGTGTCTTTTTGATCTGCTAGTCCCACTAAGATTGGCAACTATCTTAGAAACAAATAATCAAAGCAATTGTGATTTCCTCTATGTATGATAGATAAGAGAGAAGCAAAAGGACCAAACTAGATCTTCCGCTTGACTCCTTTCTTGATTTCTCTCCCCCTTGATAGAGTTTTCAACTCCTCTCCTACTTGTCCCATTTAAAGAATACATGTACAAAGAAAGTAACAAAACACCATCAAAGCATCTTGATCTATTATATCATAAACAATGCAAAATCAGAAGTACATTGAACATACAATGGCATTCACAAATAAAAAGATTCACAAGTACACGATTGTATGGAGGAAAACTCAAGGAACTTTATTAAAATAGAAGGGAGAATTACAACCCAGCTGTCTGATCCAGCATCATCCTCCCAGCATCAAAGCCCTCTTCACCTCATGAAAAGCAAGATCACCCAACAGTGCAATGCTTCTTCTCAAAGAAAAACTACCAGCACTTCCTTACAGATTACAAAATTCTAGCCTCCAGATCTCTCAGATGAGGGATCCATTTATAGATGTTTGCAAAGGTGTGAGTCATCTTTGGGTGTTTGATTAGTGTCATTCCACTTGTAGTTCTTAGTTCCACTTGGAGATTTCTTGGATCTCTTACTCATCCTTGGGCGAATTCAGAGAGGCAAGTGTCCTAGGAGAAGTTTCTAGAAGATTTCATGAGCATCCACATAGCAAACTGTCTCAGACATTTGTCCATTATCGCTCATCGTACCCCATAGAAGGCCTCTTCAGTATGCATCACACCTGGCTAGTGTAGGAGTCAGTATGCATCGCACCCTGATAGTGGAGCAGTTAGTATGGTCCAGTTTTGGCAAGTTCTGAGTGGTTTTTCAGGTGGAACTTCTGGAGAATGAGCTAATCAGTTGACTATGATCCTTTAGGGTATGAAACAACACTTGTAGGGGTTAAAGATCCCTTGGTTTATCAACATATAAGATTGGGGTTACAGTGCCCAAATATGTCTATAACACTATGCGTGGTGGTGGGTTTATTTTTTAACAAGCTTAAACTATGGGGGAACTATGCTCAGCTTTAGTTTTCTTTTTATGTAAGCTAGAAACGACAAAACTAAAAAGCTAAAAGGAACAAAACTAAAAATCTAAAACTAACAAAGCTAAAAAGCTAGAAAAATGAAAATTGAAAAAAAAGATTTACATGCCCCCAGCATGATGAAAAGGAGATCTCATGTAGCCATATGGAAACTTATGTGGTTAGGCAGGATGGTTTCGTCTGCAGGATAGACAAAACACTTCCTTGGTTTTGTCTGCAGAATAGACAAAGGTGAATGGTGTGTCAGACCAATCACATAACCTATAGGGAAACCATGTTAGGTAGGATGGTTTCGTCCGCAGAATTGAAAAAACACTTCCTTGGTTTCGTTCGCAGAATATATGAAGGTGAATGGTGTGTCAGACCAATCACATAACCTACATGGAAACTTATCTTTCCAACTAGGTTCATCTGTAGAATAGATAACGGTGCATGCCCCCTAAGCTCCGTTACATTCACTGGACTACTCCTGGCAATCGGGTGGATGGAATGAAGGTTGAAGAGATACCATCGATGCAAAAGAACCGTTTAGGGATGATGATTGACTTGGAGCTATGCTTGAATCTAGAAATGAAAGCTAGTCAATGGTGACAATCTTTCCTTCATGTAGGAAATACATCACTGGGAAGAGTGTTGAAACAATAGCCTCCATGTTATAAACATAGTCACGTCCAAGGAGTAGATTGTAATCTAACGGTCCTGGGACTACCATCACATTCAAATGAATGGTTTTCCTTCCCAAAGTGATCGGTAACTTAGGAAGGATCCCTAACAGTCGACTACTTCCTTTGTTAAAGCCTAACAGATTTTGTGTAATAGGCGTAAGCAATGGCGAACAAAGCGCTTTCCAAGTAGCTGAGGAAACGATACTCATTGATGCCCCTTCATCTATGATAGTGCCAGACACGATCATTTTCTAAACTTGTACTATGATTTAGAAAGGTACATAAGAAGGAAGGCAAGATCTTGCTAGTCGATTCCAATCAAAGGAAGTGACTAGACTACTTGGAGGGGGTATCGAATAAACGGGAAAATTAACCCCTTGATTTATGAGAACTGGGGGATTTTCCTCCTATTGTGAAGGAACAGGCGTATTACCCCCAAGTTCGTTGGACTCTGAAGTAACAAAAATAATTTGAACGGTATCATTCTCATTCTCTTCAGGGATGGTATGATTTTCTAAAGTTAAAACTGGGTCAACTATTACCTCGACCTGTTGACTTTGGTCGAGTATAGACTCATAAGATTCACTTTTAGAGTGAGTGGTTTCGACCAACGGTTGATTTAAGTCAGTTGGTTTTTCAATTAGTAAAAGACTTAGTGAGAGTTTCTTGTAGCCAGATGGAAGTCACTATGGTGAAGCAGGACGGTTATCTAATACTCTTTTGATTTCATCCAAAAAGGGACAACGGTGAAGGGTATGGTTCCTTTCACATAACCTACATGGAACTTTGAACTTTCCTTTCTGTCCATGAACTCCACTATTACTAGTTGATGGTTTGCTATCAACATGATCACTAGAGGTTGATGACACCGGGTGGTGCGAATGAGGGGACCATTCTCTCAAGATCCGAGGAAAACACAGACAATCTTGATGAAAATGGTCTCCTCTACAAATTATGCATGGAAATCTGGGTTTGGAAAGCTTCATGTGCGGATTTTCACCATATGAAGCATGGTTGCCACCTTGCTGAATTGACTTCTTCTTCTTCTCCTTCTCTTTCTTCTTCTTCTCAGCACATGGTTACTTGCATCACTACTTTCACCAAGTGAAGAGGAACAAGGGGAGGGAGAAACAAACAAGAAGAAGGCGAAGGGTCAACCTCAGCATCAACTGGAGGCTGATTCGATTGCGGAGGAATTATGGTTTTTTGAACCATAGAGGTTGAGAATAGCCATACTGGTAGGCCAAGTGTAATTCTCGGGAGGGACAATGTGGCCATATACAGAGCACCAATATTTCCCCAAGAAGAAAAAGGACTAGGATTCCCCTCAAAAGGGATTCCTTGATTGGTGGATCCCAGATTTGTCTCCATACATCTCAACCTAAGATCGACTTAGGAACAAGGGATGTTATTCCGAATTCAATTAATTTTAATGACACTTTGACACAACTTTTCTTTTTCAATTTTTAAGAGTCGAGAAAAAGCTAAAGATGACTCTAGTCCCCTTTGATTTTTAATGAGCTTGAAGTGACAATTGCTCAGATGGACCTTTTCTTTTAAAGAGTCAAAAAGGAATGAGTGACTACTCTAGAAAATCTAGATAGAGGGATTACCAAACCAATCGCAAAACTACAATATACACCTTGGTGATAAATTAAAGAGAAATTACCAAGGACTTATGTATGACAGTCAATCTTCCCAAATGTCGTGTTCAATGCATTGCGATCGATAGGGTGGCAGACACAGCTTCCTATGGATAAAGGATATAAGCCTATTGTGATCTCCCAATATATACACGACGGTACGAGGAGCACAAGTCTGTGCTAGCACTTGTCATATCAAGGAGGAGGAATTACCCAACCTTCGATGAAAACAATAGTTACTACTTTTTATGACGCTGGAACACATCTCTAGCCTAGACTTCTAGATGTGTTGCGTTAAGTTCCAAAGCATTGTTAGGTTCATTGAGATTTATTT
>APFE030986455.1:0-19147 GCA_000404065.3 Pinus taeda
AACTTTACTTTTCCATGACCAATGATTCTAGCCTTCCTATCATCTCCTAAGAAGACATCACCACCATCATATTTCTCATACGCGCAGAACCACTCTCTATGGGGAGTGAAGTGAAAGGATGCACCTGAGTCAATCAACCATGCCTCATGATCTACATGTGTACTTGAGAAGCCAAGTACACATCCCCACCTTCATCTGAGGTGGTTTTCGCCTCTGCAGAAGGAGCATCATCAAAACCCTTTCCTTTATCAGGAACTTTAGATTTACACTCCCTTTTGAAGTGCCCTTCCTTTTCGCATTTCCAGCACACCACCTTTATAGGTTTTCCTGGAGATTTAGATCTCCCTCTAGATTTAGATCTCCCACTCGATGACTTATTTTTGTTTCTGTTCTGGGACCACCCTCGTACAGACAGGGCATCACCATTCTGGTTGTCCATATTTTTCCATCTCATCTCCTCCATTAGCAAGGCTGAGACTATTTCGTCAAACTGCAAAGCAGTTGCGTTGCTACCTATTGCAATAACCAGACTATCCCACGAATCTGGTAGAGAACACAACAAACTGATGCACTTATCTTCATCTGAAATTTTAATATCAACACATAATAACTAACTTACCACAGTATTAAACGCATTCAGATGCTTTGCCACCAAGTCTCCATCTTTCATCCTTAGGTTATACAGCTTTTTCCGCAGGAATAGTTTATTCACCAGAGACTTAGATTGGTACAAAGTCCCTAACTTTTCCCACAGAGCCTTCATTGTAGCTTCCCCTGATACATTCAACAATACTGAATCAGAGACACACAATCGTATTGTGCTCTTTTCCTTCCGATCCAACTTCTTCCATTCTTCATCAGTCACTCCCCTAGGTTTAGTACCCGGATCTACCGCGATCCACTGATCTTTATCCACCAACAAATCCTCCATATTGAGTTTCCACAACTCAAAACTCTGACCATTGAACTTCTCAATCTCTATCTTTCCGCTGCTCGCCATCTTCTTTCACCACCAGAATCGATCTCGCAGATCTCCCACTTAACAGGGGCTACCACAGGCCTGAGCGAAACCCCTCAGCAACAAAGGCGTCCCCTTGAAGCCAAAACTGCTCTGATACCAAATGTAGGTTTATAACCCCGTACATAAATTACCTGCATATCGAATTCTAAATCATAGAAAAAATAAACAATGCGAGAGCATAACACATAAAACACATATACACAAAGATTTTCCCTGGATCCCAAACCCAGGACTACAACTTGATTTTTCATTATATTCCTTTCAAAGTACAATTACATATTTTATATTGCCGAAGCATCCAATTACATGGGACCGATAACCATCACATCCAAATACCATGGACCAAAAAAACCATCGCATCCAATACCATGGACCGAAAACCATCGCGTCCAAAAAACATGTGCGAAAATCATGCACAAAACCATAGGTGGGTCCGCCCAACCTAACATAGGGTCCAAAACCAAAATTTTCCGGGGCGCTGCCCCGAACCCCATAAAGTGGGGTTACGGGTACCCCTCAAACTCCCTGTTAACTATGCGGAAAGAATATAACACAACCCAACAGGGATTGTATAAAAAGAGCTAAGCCCTAAGTAGTTTGAAAAGAGATAGACAATGATGGATGATGTAATAGAATCATAGCTTTAGAGTAGGAAGTCTAAGTGTTGGGTTGTAGCATAGGTAGAGGCTCTACATATGAGTGCGTAGAGGCCTAGGGTAGAAGTTTGCAACTGAGTGCACAGACCCCTACAGAAAGAATTTGTAACCACTTGGAAGATATTAATAAAGAAAGATATTCTGCAATTTCTGTGTCTTTGCTCTGTTGATGCATCTTGAAATGTTATGTATGATTTTTTATTATTATGCTTATATGGTGCATGAATGAATGCAATTACATTGAATAACTGAACGCATATACGGATATCTATTTACGCGGGGATAACTATAATTGTTTGATAAGATAAGCAAGGCACTTAGATTAATTGGAGAATATGTATGAAAAACTTCCATAGCAACGCGAAGGACGATAATATCCTTTTGAGGAGGTATTGAAGAACGAAACATAGGGATTGTCTTACAAGCCGTAGAGCGAAGCAACCCATGTGAAGGCAGGGATAAAGGGAATTAAATGACATCACGACCATCTCAGGGTGCAAAAACTTGGTTCTAGCATTCCCCCATACTGCTTCGAGTGAGACTTCAGCCCACGCTCCTCTGGCTGATGCCAAAAGGACCAGTAGTGTAGGGATTTGTTTGGCTAATTAATGTTGAGCCTGGGTTAGGCCCCCTCAATCCAACAAATGGTTCCATTGTCGGGACCGTAATCTACATAAGAGATGTGTGATGTCATATCTACACCAACTAAGAAGGAGATTTGAGACTAGTTGGATAGAAAGACCCATGAATTCGTGGCACAAGAGAGAAAAAATCTGTGACTAACAAAGGAACAATGGTTGGATAGATACTTGTATACAAAGATCCACGAGATATTTTTCTTCTCCTTCCCTATTAAGCTATATGATTGGATCACGAAGCTAGCAGATAGCCAAGGAAGGTGGAAACTTGACGGTCCTATTGTGTGGACCTCGGAGTTAGTGCAAAGGTTGGAATCATTAGAGGATAAGATCACTCGTGCTGTTGATCATTGGCTCAATCACAACATAGCAGGATTTGTGACTGAATTCATAGTCGACACCTCAGTCAGCTCTAGCGAGGTGGAGTGATGTTTTTCCAAAGGACCGCGAGGTAAGTACATAAAATATTTGAATACTTGGATTAAAATGTTGTTGTGAGAAAAACGGGTTATGCAGCTACCTTGATGTTCGAAACTACACAAAGTGGAAAACCTTACAGGAATGAAGGGAAAAAGGGTCTGGAATATAGCCCTTTGATTTCACCTCCGTGAAGTGACGAAGAAGGAATAGCGAAGGTTTCTCTATGATGTGCTATTCAATTAATAAGACAAGGACTCCCGCGAATACCACCTCCACCCACACCACCTCCAACTTCACCACCATACCTCCATCTTCACCCGTACCACCTCTGCCTCCACCACAGTTCAATATGGAAAATGCAGTGAAGCTGGTTTTGTTCAAAGGCTTGTGAAATGAGGATCCATACTAATTCTAGTTCATTGTGAAATTTTTATGGGAAGCACAAGGTGTTACAGATGATCATATAATGAAGGCGACATTGGTTAGTGCCCTGCAAGATTGCACGCTAACCTGGTACATTAAGTACTCTAACGATGACCTGAATGCTGGAGTAGCAAACATCTAGGCAAAACTAAATAGGGAATTTAGTAGGCCTAAATCAAAGGCGTAGTCGATTGTGGGATTCAAAGAGATTGCGATGCAACCAAGCGATACGTCTTGGGAACTAGATCAAAAGCAGAAATGCACAATCCGCAAAGCCAACATGAATTTGACCGACGGACAACATCGCGAGTGGTTTGTGGCTTTGCTACTACCACACTTAAGGAGTGCGTTGTCGTAGCAGAAGATAACAACTCAGGTAGAGGCCTTCGAGATTTCCATGAGACTCTGATGCAAGATCCTAATCTAGGAGTTTAGTAGATTCATGCACAGCTGAAGAATTTGTGCCTCGAGATGCAAAGTTTGAAGGAGGATAGGACGGTTCGACCAGAGGTACATGAGGAAGTATGTTGCCTAAAATGCAAGAGTCAGGGTGATGATAAAGACCATTGCCTGGTCTTTACGAACTGTTGGCTTGAGGGGCCCTGACCTAGGCTCAACGTTAATTAGCCAAACAAATCCCTACACTACTGGCCCTTTCAGCTTCAACCCGCGGAGTGTGGACTGAAGTCTCACCTGAAGCAGTATGGGGGGATGCTGGGACCAAGTTTCCACACCTTGAGATGGTCATGATGTCGTTTAATTCCCTTTGTCCCTGCCTTCACGAAGGTTACTTCGCTCTAGGGCTTATAAGACAAACCTTTTGTCCTGTTCTTCAATACCTCCACAAAAGTATATGATCGTCCTTTGCGCAACTCGAGCCTGCTGCTTAGGTACTTTCGCACTACTATGGTAGTGTGCTGTACAAATTCCCTAATTAATCTAAGTGCCTTGCTTATCTTATCAAACAATTATAGTTTTTCTCGCATAAACAGATATTCATATATGCGCTCAGTTATTCAATGTAATTGCATTCATTCGCGCACCATATAAGCATAATAAAGAAAATTCATACATAACATATCAAGATGCATCAACAGAAAAAAGACACAAAAATTGCAAAATATCTTTCTTTATTAATATCTCCCAAGTGGTTACAAACTCTGTTCACCCTATGCACACAGTTGCAAGGGTCTGCACACTCAGCTGTGGACTTCTACCCTAGGGCTCTGTGCACTCAGCCATAGAGCCTCTACCTACACTACAACCCAAGACTTAGACTTCTTGCTCTAAAGCTATGATTCTATTACATCATCCATCATTGTTTGTCTCTTTTCAAACTACTTAGAGCTTAGCTCTTTTTATACAATCCCATGGTCCATGGACCACGGGTAGATCTCTTACAACTGACTTTACTTTACAAAACTAAGGGCAGATTACCCTTTATGACACATAACACCTTCTCACTCCATGACCACAAATTGCGAAGTCTTTACAATAATATTACAAAAATTGACTTAAAAATGGGCTTTTAGCCCCAAAACTACCCTTGGGGAATCCTGCTCCCAACACAAACTATATTGCAGGAGGAGGACTGATGCCTTTAAGACCAGAAGCTCAAGCAGGACCTAGCACGGGGCCTGCATTATGGTGCGATATCTGTTAGGTAGCTGGAAAACATGCCACAGATAACTGTCACTTGCTACAGAAGTATGTACAAGCATCACAACAGCTGTTCTGCAACTTTTGTAGGTCAGTAGGACATGATGAGCATACTTGCAGGAGCTATGAATTGATGATGGATAGAACTCCCACCTATAGGGTTTAGGCCGAAACGTGACCCCTTGACCAAAATGCAAGGATGGCGCGAACAGGATTTCAGGGGCGCAGATGAGGCAGAGGTGGAGGAGGACCTGGTAGAGGTTGAGGGCAATTGATTTTCTACAATTCCGAAGGACCAGGACACTACGCCCGTGATTGCACTAACCCAACATGTTCGTTGTGCAAATATTGCACGCTGTTTGATCATGAAACGAAAGACTGTCCTACACTGATAGCTAGGATACGTGACAAAGGGGCACTACCACCTCCACCGACTCAAAACTTGTAGATGATGAGGTTTGAGCTGCGCGAGAAAGATCCAAACATAAATATAGTGCTCAGAAGTGGAATCACAATAGGAGATGACAAGGGGAAATAGCCAGAAGATAGTACATGGGTTCATAAAGATCTGGCAAAGGAGGTTGAGTTTGATTTTGACCATGAACATGAAACCTTCATGGAACCTAAGAAGAGCTTCGCTGAGGCCTCCACCTTAGGAAGAAAGGATATGCCTGAGTAGGAGATGGACCCCTCTATGCTCACAACTTTCCTATAAACTTGTATGAAGTTGCTATGCAATAGAAAGGTTGTGAAAGGATTATAGGAACTCATCAATAGATGCACTAGAACTATACCAGGTGAGCCATGCATAGTATGAAAGATTGGAAAGCATAAAACAAGGACGTGATGGGAGATGAGACTGACTGCACAAATAGGAGAGTATGAAATGGATCATGTCATTTTGGACCTCGGGTCAGATGTGAATGTCCTACCAAAACAGAATTGGGAACGAATGGGGAGACTTGTGCTACAATGGTCTTTGATTCAGCTAAGGATGATGAATCAACAGAAGATCATCCCCATGGGGTGGTTGCAGGGGTGACCGTGGATATTGAGGGAGCGAGCGCACTTGATGACTTTGAAGCAATAAAGATAGTGGATGACAACAATCCCTATCCTGCACTCTTTGGAATTGACTGGGCTACTGATATGAACGGGGTAATCATTCTGAAGAAGTGAAAGATGATCTTTGAGAAGAAATCACTATGTGTAATAGTACCCCTCGATCATGCTGAAGGATTGCGCTATACTGAACCTGTCAGCGATTATGAGAGTGATGAAAACCTGGACTGTATCTATAAGATAACAGCGCGAGACCAAGATTGGGTGAATCCCACTATAGATGGATGGATTACATGGGATCACGAGAGTTCTTGCACTTCGGACTTTGACGAAGAAGTAGAATGCTGGCAGAATCGGTTACATGAAGTAACTACGTTGAATTGCAACATGATGACCCAGTCGCTACATTGTGTGTCGTCAGAGGTAAGAAATCTGCCTATTTATGATGGTCTAAATGAGGTGGCTATCTTTTTGGATGCATTTGAAATGGAGGTACCAGAAAATCAATGCTTCTAGGCCTTGATCTGGGCACTGCGTTACGCCCGCAAGATGGCGGGGTATGCACAAGGGAAGCTTTGACGATTGGCACGAATGTAGGAGGATGATGAGAACACGATTTGGGAAGCCTAAGCTACGACTGATAGACAAGTGTGATGGGCAGAATGATCCATGTGCACATCTGGTCAAATGGACCCATGCTTATGGAGAAAATCCCCAACCTGAGTGCATGCACCTATTCTGTCATACCCTGGATGTTATCCCAATGAATTGGTATATAGAAACAAAGCTCCGCCATGGGACAGGAGAATGGGATATCCTGTGTGAAGGATTCATGATGACATCCGGTTTTGAGAACGGGTTTGATAGTATTGATGAAACACTACAAGAGGTGAAAGCAACTATCTTTAGGACACCGTAGGATCCTTTTGACCTGATTCAACTTGAATGGGCTACTCAGCTGAGTCATGCACTTGAATGTTATAATGTAACTACTAAAGAAGAGGACGAGGATTGACAAAATATTAACATTCTAGAAATAGAAGGCCACCGCGAGGTTAAAGGACCACAGATTGAGAACCCTGACATAACTGTGTCATTGATAATGAAACAAGTGAACATTGGTATAGAGGCACAACCCAAATTCACGAAGATAGGAGACTACTGGGATGACACAATAGTGGATAAGGTCATTGAATTGCTCCGCAAATACCAGGACTTATTCCCTACCAAGTTTACGGATATAAAAGGAATGTTTGGGGACCTAGGAATGATGAAGATCACATTAAAGCCCAACACAAAGCTAGTTAAGCAAGGGCCTTATTGTCTCAATCCAAAATATAAGGAGAAGGTCCACTTAGAGCTAGACAAGATGCTCACGGCAAGCATCATTGAGCCTGTGGAAGAATCTAGTTGGGTAGGCCCAATGGCGGTGCAAGAGAAGAAGCAGAATGATGAGATAAGGATATGCGTGGATCTCAAAAAACTGAATGACACTTGTGTGCATGATCCTTTCCCAACTACATTAATGGATGAAGTGTTAGACAAAGTAGGCGGCCAAGAAGCATATTCCTTCATTGATGGGTTCTCTAGGTAACGCCAAATCAAAATCGCACCTAAGGATAGGAACAAGCCCACCTTTGTGACTGAGTGGGATTGTTTTCAATACACTGTAATGCCATTTTGATTGAAGAATGTTCCCACAATCTTTTCACATATGGTGGTTGCAGCATTCAAGGAATTTATTCATAAGTTCATGGAGGTATATTTTTATGACTGGACTATATTTGGGCTAGTTAAGCGCCATGTAGCAAGCCTGCACCTGATGCTGGATACTTGTCGAAGATACTAGATCGCACTCAATCTCAAGAAGTTTCTGTTTTGTGTTCCTTTTGGGAACCTATTTGGGCATGTGTTTTGCAGACAAGGACACATTATAGACCTCATGAAGATTGTGGTGATACTAAACTTGGAAGTGCCGAGGAGTGTGAAATAGTTGTGCTCTACTCTGGGACATACGAGATATTACAAAAAGTTTATCAAAATCTATGCCTAGATCACCACGCTTATGGAAACATTGTTAAAGAAGGATGCCATGTTCTACTGGAACGATGACTGTAAGATGAGCTTATTTATGTTGAAAGAAAAGATGTTTACTACGCCGATTCTAGTCTTCTCACACTGGAAGAAAGAATTTCATGTACATGTCAATGCATCATGTATAGCGCTAGGGGTAGTAATAACATAGATTGGTGGGGAAGGCTTAGACCATCCTATCGTGTTCGCAAGCCACAAGTTATCCAAAGCAGAGAATAACTATTCCACCATTGAGCACAAAGGGCTAGCTATGGTGTATGCGCTCCAGAAGTATCGACACTACTTGCTAGGAGGCCATTTTAAGATGTATACGGATCACTTTGTGCTGAAGTACTTGGTCAATAAGCCTATGTTGGGGAGGGGGGAATCTGTAGATGGCTCTTATTGTTCCAGGAGTGCAATTTTGAAGTTATCATGAAGCTTGGACGGTTGAATGCAGGACCCAATCATCTGTTACGCATCGAAATGGGGGAGGCACCTACTAACTTTGAAGAAGGATTGCTTCAAGCGTAGCTATTTGTAGTGCATGTTGCAGATGGTCATTTTGAGGATATAATACACTTCCTAACAATAGGAACTACACCAGAAGGATACGCTATCCAACAAAAGAAGGAATTAGTGGTGCACGTGGAAAATTTCTTTGTCATTGCTAGGCATCTGTACAAAATGGGGATTGATGAGATATTGCGACGGTATGTACCTGAGTTCGAAAGAAGAAGCATCCTCACATACACTCATGGGGGAGCCGTGAGAGGACATTATGTAGGGAGAGCAATCATGGAGAATATTATAAGCGCAGGGTTGTGGTGGCCAACCCTTCATCAAGATTTTAGAGCATATTGCAAGGCATGTGATGTATGTCAAAGAACGGGCAGCTCATCATGGAGGGATGAAATTCCTTTGAATCCACAAATGACATTACAACCCTTCAAGAAGTGGAGGATAGATTTTGTAGGACCCATTCAGCCACAAGGAAAGACAGGAGCAAGATACATTATCACTGTGATGAAGTATTTGACTCGTTAGGCAGAAGTGCAGTCGGTGAAGGATTGCACGGGCGCGATGACCGCAAAGTTCCTATTTGAGCATGTACTAACATGATTTGGATGTCCAAGGATCTTGATGAGTGATCGTGGTACGCACTTTCTGAATGAGACAATCAATGCACTAACAGAGGAATTTCAGGTATATCACCAGAAGAGCACACCTTATCATCCACAGGCTAATGAAATAGTGGAGGAATTCAACAAAGTGCTTAAAAATGAACTAACCAAGGTTTGCAATGCTTAGCAAAGTGATTGGGACCTACACATACCTGCAGTATTGTGGGCTTATTGAACGACATGCAAGAAATTGACAGGACAAACCCCTTTTAGGCTTGTCTATGGTGTGGAAGTTGTAATGCCTATGGAATACATCATGCCTAGACTGCGTATAGTAGCGCTCACTTGTATGATGGATCACAAAGCCCTGAAAGAGAGGCTCGTGTAGTTGGATGAGCTCGAAGAAGAAAGATTTTTGGCTAGATTTCACCAGCAAGTCCAAAAGTAGCGCGAAAAGGCATGGCATGATCGACACATCAAGTTGCACACATTTCAGGTAAATGACCTGGTTTTGTTATATGATAGTAAGTTTGATAAATTTCCAGGGAAATTCAGGATGCACTAGTTAGGGCCTTATGTTATTAAGGAGATTATTGACAGAGGAGCGGTACAGTTGGTCAAGTTAAATGGAGAACCCTTCCCAGGAAAGGTGAATAACAGTCGCTTGAAGCCATACATCGGTGGTTCGACCATGTGACTAAATGAAAGTAGCACAGTCTTAGCGCTCCAAGCAGCTGAATGGAGGCTCGAGACTATAAACTACACTACCTAGGTTGGGGAGCTGCGCTATTGGACGATGGTGCGAAGCTAGGATGTGTCAATGGGTCTACAACAGCATAGAGGGAGCTTCAGTACCCAGGGAGAAATCTCGCAGGTCAGGTAGAAAGTGACCGCTAAAGTCATTGTTCATGAAAAGATCTCTGCGCCTACAGAGTGACTCAAGGGTGAGTCACGCTATTTGTGTTGGGGGCCTTTTGGGAGCAGGATCCCCCAAGGGCAGTTTTGGGGCTAAAAGCCCATTTTTAAGTCAATTTTTGTAATATTATTGTAAAGACTCCGCAATTTGTGGTCGTAGAGCATGAAGGTGTTATGTGTAATAAAGGGTAATCCACCCTTAGTTTTGTAAAATAAAGTCGGCTGTAAGAGATCTACCCATGGTTTGCGGACCATGGGATTGTATAGAAAGAGCTAAGTTCTAAGTAGTTTGAAAAGAGACAGACAATGATGGATGATGTAATAGAATCATAACTTTAGATCAAGAAGTCTAAGTCTTGGGTTGTAGCGTAGGTAGAGGCTCTGCAGTTGAGTGCGTAGAGGCCTAGGGTAGAAGTTTGCAGCTGAGTGCGCAGACCCCTGCAGTTGTGTGCGCAGGGCAGACATCATTTGTAACCACTTGGAAGATATTAATAACGAGAGATATTCTTCAATTTTTGTGTCTTTGTTCTTTTGTTGCATCTTGATATGTTATGTATGAAGTTTCTCTTTTATGCTTATATGGTGCATGAATGAATGCAATTACATTGAATCGCATATATGAATATCTGTTTATGTGGAGATAAATATAATTGTTCGATAAGATAAGCAAGGCTTAGACTAATTGGGGAATTTGTACGACACGTTGCCATAGCAATGCGAAAGTACTTGAGCAGTAGGCTCGGGTTGCGCGAAGGATGATCATATCCTTTTGCAGAGGTATTGAAGAACAAAACATAGGGTTTAACTTGCAAGCCCTAAAGTGAAGCAACTTGCTCGAAGGTAGGGATAGAGGGAATTAAATGACATCACGACCATATCATGGTGTAGAAACTTGGTTCTAGCATCCCCCCATATGGATTTGGGTGAGAATTCAGCCCGCACTCCATGGGCTGATGCCGAAAGGGCCAATAGTGTAGGGATTTGTTTGGCTAATTAACGTTGAACTTGGGTCAGGCCCCCTCAAGCCAACAATCACTTTTTCCTATATTTGTGGCATGCGTTTCTAAGCATCAAACTTATTTATTCGATGCTTCAGAGCTCACTTATTGACATCAATCTTGGATCTCTAACATCCCACAACACATCCAAGACCCTTTGACACATCCAGCTCAACTATTTATGGGTAAGTCCTCTTAAATTGTCTTTTGCAGAATTTCTGTCGCTTTTTGTGTTTTGGATTGTGTGAGTGTTGTTTTCTTGATTTCTATGAACACTTGCTATAGTTTGCATGCATATTAGCTTGTACTAGAACCATTTCAGTTTTCATTAGCATCTCACTGCTATCACATGCATGGCACTATTTTGCATGAATGTCACTGATTCAGAGACTTGCTTCACCCACATGCATGTTGTTCCATTTTCTGAATCTCCCATTCATTGTTTGCATGCATGATCATTCAATCCTTCTTATACTTAGTATCGCCATGCATTCACCTTCACATTTGCTTTCATTTTCCCGTTGACGGGTCTAGGCAACCTTGACTTGGACTCTACCTCACCAAGACAACATTGTGGTGACCTCTGTGAAGACTTATTGTAAGATTTTGTCTGAATGTAGCTTCAGAAGGCTTATCACACAGCTATCTGATCATTTTGTCACCCCGGTGTACAAGATGATATTTGAATAGGATCCACCTTGCATGTCGAAGGCAACAATGGAGGCATTGATTGATATAGCAGATTGGTATGCCTCATTGTCTACCACTTCATATGGATGTATAACGCGGAGAAGCCTCTGCTTGTTCTACCAAAGTTTGCCTTGGACAAACTTGTCATGCAGGAAGCATCATATCACATCTCAACAGGGTTGTCAGCTAGGTTGCACTGGAAGAGGAAGGCACCTCTTCCGTTGCAGATTGGGTTATACGAGATACAAACTTTCAAGCATGTGGATGTCGAAGCAAAGGAGATGAAGAAATATCCATTTGATGCCCGAAGTTACAATCCGTATGACCCACATTTTCTTGTGAAAGACCACTACACGAGAGTACAGTTTACTTGGATCCACAGGGCATGTCATTGGGTGTAGGAAGACCCATGGAGATATTATCACAGCTTCTCCAGACCCAATGAATCGGTCGGACTCACTATGGAATGGTTAGTGAAGCAGCATCCTGGAGAGCATCAATTGAAGCAATAACAGAGGTAAACATACATGTGCATGACAAGCGTAAGAGGAAGATTGTCGACAACATGGGGGAGGAACAAAGATGCAAGTTCCAAGTAGACCCTCTTGTGCAGAAAGAATATTTGACAATAGAGGGGAAGAGGCAACAACGCGATAAGAGGAATGTGCAAAGGTTGAGAGAAAAATAGAGAATGAATGAAACAAAGAAGGAGTTGCATGAGTTGAAGGAGAAAATTTGGAAGGAACAAGAGCTGCATAGATAGGAGAAGGAAGCACAACATGAATAGGTATAACAGGGGGCACAACATGTACAAACATATGAAACTGCACCCATACAGGTAGTCGACTCATCCGAACAGCTGGCATCAGGTAGATAGGGTGAGCCATCATAGGAACAAGGATTTTCTCAAGAGATTTAACAACCACTTTGAGTAGATGGATATAGACATGGAGCAAGAGGGGTTAGAAGAAGACATCAACCTCATGCCTCACCACCAAGAGGTTGATCCACTAGCTTCACCGAATCCAAAAGTGGAGCAAGTCCCAAGCGACCAAGGAGACATTGAGATCCTTGGAGACAATTCAGAGGAGGAGATGCACAACATCTCATTCGATGAGTTGCAACATAGATTTGTGCAATCTGGAAGAGTTTTGGACTCTGGATGAGCACACATCTCCTATATAGTTTGAGGAATGAGTGATTGTGTCTGACGTGTGCAAACATCTAGCAACATTGGTTGTTGCTACCAGCAGAAGCCACTAGCTTGAGTGTTTGCTTCCTGATAGCTGAGAATGAGCAAATGACTAAGGAGTTACAAACGACCAAGTAGGGAGGAGAATTGGTTACAAAATCCACCCAACCAGAGTTGAAGAAGGCAATACTAGATGAATTATTGTCCCTTGACAAAGTCATGCGAGTGTTCATAAGGTAGTTGTCCATCTTAACGGTTGGCAACAATGATGTGCTAGGAGAGCACATATCTTGTCGAATGTACCTGCTACTGTTGATTACATGCAAACATGGATAATGAGATACAAGGGAGCCCCACTACACTTGCCTAAGATGATGAAGCCCAGATCGGTTGAGGTGAAGGCCTGCATTTGAAGTCAGATCCAGAACTATGAAGATCTCCCGCAACGCATCACTAGTTTATAGGCTTCCCATGCACGAGTATTCAGGAGTATGGACGTTGTTGTGCACGCACATGCGATCCCATCTATTGGGACACTCACCAAGGAAAAGACAAAGGCATAGGTTTGATTGGAGCTTAACTCGTACTTTGACGAGTTGATGTGCATAGCCACCAGCCTAGACTTGGTGATCAGTGCAAACACCATGCACAAGTATGTTGTTGGTCCAACTGTACTCAATTATGTATGAATCTTACTGAAATGTGTTGATTGGTTTAGCCATCACTTTGGATTGCTCGATATCTTGCTTTCTAGGTTGTGATTCATCTTCACTCGTGTGTTCCCTTCCAAGCCACGTACTATTAGAGGTTTCCAAGGGGTGCACTCACACCACTATCCATGTGTTAGAACCATTCATCCAACTTCCTTGACTCGTCGCAGCTATCATGCCCTTGCTACTAACAACGACATCTTACTTGCCTCTGTGTGAAACCATAGTCAAGGCGATAAGGAGTCTTCCATGTGGTCTTGATCTTTCATATTCTATTATAATCAAATGTTCCTTCATCATCTTGTCTGATGATCATCTTATCTCCTCAGCTCCTTAGGTGTCTTCTAGCATGGTCTTATTCTCCATCTCCTTCATCATCACCTTGTCATAGTATAATAGAGTACCTGCATATGCAATTCACTCATGACAAGACGACATTAGTATGATAAACCCCTGGCCTAATATGTTGCATGATGATCCAATGAGTAAGTTTTACCAGGTGGCAGGCTAAGGGAAAGTCTTAGTAATTGCATAATTACGTAGCTTAGGTAGTCAATGGTTAGGTTTTCACCTTGATACTACACAATACACAGTTCAGGATGGGTTGGGCTTAAAGAATATGTAGTTGGGGAGCTCAAGGAGACATGGTTAGGGATTGATGACTGAAGTTTCCCACTGTGTAGTGCTAGAAGGACGTTAAATTTGGGTGATTGCATAACTGGATAGTTCAAGAGCTCAAGGGCTAGGCTTGAGGATGGAGACTGCGCAATGCGTAGTTCAGGCCTGGCTAGAGGGAAGGATTGCGTAGTTTTGGAGTTCAGGAGTGAAACTTGGGCACTAAGATTATGTAGTGTGCAGTTCTGGGAGGTAACAACTGTGCATTGCATAGTGCCAAGAGGTAAGGTTTCTATTTGAGGGTTGATACTACACAATGCACAATTTAGGAAGGTTGGGTGAGGCTAGGTTCCTCGGTTGGGAAGTTTTCTATAATTGACTAAGTGTGGGATCTATGAAGCTAATGTGAAAAATCACAATACTTGACTGTGATCACACACTTAGAACACTTGACGACACAACATAGATCACCTAGAACACATGAACAACATACTTCCCTTCGTGTGACAACTTTGTGATGACTTATGCCAAGTGCGACACCAAAGATACACTTTGTGATGACTGTGACAACACTTGTTTAGCAATGTTTGAAACTTTGGAAATGAGTGCGATACATGTTTAAATAGTAAGGCCAACTCATTTACATAAATTTTACCCTTTGAAACCACCAAAACTATCGTTCATGTGTTGTGCAACACTCCGCATGCTAAAAGACAACATTCACTATATGAAGAGAGAATTGTGAACAACACTTACGATACACAAATGACAATGAAAGTGACACATGCCAGAGAAAATATAACATGAAAATGACAATAATTAAAGGGAAATCAAGCAAAAGTGATATTTGAAAGCATTCAAATGACACTTGCAAAAGTGAAGGTTCACAAAAGCGACAGTTTGAAAAAATCACCAAAATAGAAGTACAAATGCAACCAAAAGTGAGGGATTGTCAATGACAGTGCACATGGGTTGAAAATTACACTGGCACTCTGTTGATGGAATTTTCTATGCTTTTTCAAGCTTGCATAGAATAATGCACTCATGAACTTGTTGTGAACTGAGCATGTGTGAGCAAGTGACTTCGACCGATCAAGAAGTGACCACGGAATGACCAATCATAAGATCCATAGTAGGCTCCAAAATTGAAGTGTGTGAAAAATTTTGGAGGGTGTTTGTCACAACGAAAACATAACGACAGATTGCAAGATCCTTATTAGGCTCTAAAATTCAATTGTAGGCAAAATTTTGAAGGGTATTTGATGTAGTGCCAACACCTTAATTTGGGAAAGGAATAGCAAGGGGTATGTTACAGAGTTTAAGGCTAGAGACGCCCTCTAAAATTCCACATCATGTTAGTCCTCATCATCCCAATGGGTTTGGACAATGACCATGAATTTAATACTTATGATTCAAGTCCTAGGGTTTGGTGGCAAGGGTGGCCCACACTTGTGCACGTTAGATAATACATATGTGTGTGGGTGTGTCTAAATTTCTCCATTGAGCCTTATGAGCCATTGAGAAGGGTCAATTCGTGACCTAAAGTATGAGCGAGTCCACAACTGACAAGTGGCTTATGACTTGGAAGCCATAGGCTCCATATGGGGACCAATTGGGAAACATGTAGCATCTTGATGTCATGGAATCCTTTAATTGGACGAATTCAATTAGCCATATCTATTCATTTAGGTTTTGGATTGGGATATATTTTATATATTCAAAATAACCTTGACAAGATGAATGTAATGGTATTGCTTGTTTTTAGTTTCAGAAGGGTAGAAGAAAGAAAAAAATATAGACCCCATTTCTATAATGTGACTATGGGAGTTGGGTGGTCATAGTAACCGCCTCGCACTAATCTTAATTTTGATGGGAAATAGCAGGGGGTATCTTACAAATGCTAAGGGAAATTATTGTCCTAATCCAAATGAACATCTAAAATGATGGAGTGTAATTCACAACCACTGTCATCCTACCTTCCCAATGTGTGAGATGTGAAATCTCAATATGTCCTAGTCCCATACCTCATTCGATCCACCTAAATTCATTAACATAAGGCCTCAACCCACATAAATATATTAATGCATAATAGATGGGACAATTCTCTCACTAACTATGTGAGGTGGCAGTAGCCCTATCTTGTCACTCATAATCCAATCTGAGGGGTGTTTGAGATGGTCATTAGTTTAACATGGTGAATCATAATTAATATTGGTATTTTATATATATACTTTTTAATACTGGAAGGCATTTTACAACTTAGTATGGGAAGATGTTGTCACATAGCCTGAAATAAAGTTAGATCAAAAAATAATTAAAAAATCACATTACAAAAAAATAATAATTATAAATAGGTTTTAAAGAAAAAAAATACAAAAACTTTGCAAGAAGTAGAAGTTGAAGTTGTCTGTTTTAAACTAAATTTTATTTTCAAGTTAAATTAAAAATAAAAAGAGTTTTACTTCTACCATACTATAATAATAATAATAATAATAATAATGAGTTGGTCATGGGAAAAAATAAAAAATAAAAATCTCTTTAATTAGTTTATAATAAGAAAAGTAATGAATATTTATTTATGTTCATGAGTTATTAATGAAATCAGAAAAACATTGGATGTTTATTAGTTAACAATGAAGAAAAAATAGGCTCCATTCATGGTTGCTTACATCTCAAGGTGCTCAACAATGTAATATGGGGGATATGCTAAGGGAAGATGTTATCACATGGCATTTTATGATAACAAAAATAGATAACTACCTATGTACATATTTACATGATAAAAAGAACTAAACAAAAAATATATAACTATGTATGTAGATATGTACACGAAAACTTTTAAGAAGCAAACCAACGTAGATCCATTTTAAACGTGCATCTATGCAATACATAAAAAAAGGTACAATTTTTTTATCATTTAATATTAAGGGATTAATACATGACATGGAATTAAATGATAAAAAATTATGCATATTAAGAAATTTGATCCCTCCGGATGCTTGATAAATCAAAATTTAAGATGAATTTACACTTATAGTTACAACACAATTTCACTGATTAGATATAATTATAAGCAAAGTCATTACATTAGTTATTATTAATTAATAATCACAAAATCAATATCATAGCTTCATATAATAGATATCAATTAATAAAGCATTGATTATAAAATAAATCAACAATTAATTATTAATGTTGTTTTGCAATAAGATGATAATAAATTAGATATTGTTGTTGGGTTGTGTTATATTCTTTCCACGTAATTAATAGGGGGTTTGAAGGGCACCCGTAACATCCAGGGTCTACCATAGAACAGGGTCTACCATAGGCTCCATTAGGTTGGGCAGACCCATCTATGGTTTTGTGCATGATTTTCGAACATGCTTTTTGGACGCGATGGTTTTTGGTCCATGGTATTGGATGCTTCGGCATGTATAAATATGTATTGTAACATTGAAAGGAACATAATGAAAAATCAAGTGAGTAGTCTCGGTTTTTGGATCCAGGGGAAATCTCTGCGTATATGTGTTTGATGTGTTATTTTCTCGCATTGTTTATTTTCTATGTTTTAGAATTTGTATGCAGGTAAGTTCTGTAAAGGGTTAAAACCTACATTTGGTATCAGAGCTGTTTTGGCTTCAAGGGGATGCCTTTGTTGCCGAGGGGTTTGCTCGGGCCTATGGTAGACCCTGTTCAATGGGAGATCTGCGAGATCGATTCTGGTGGTGAAAGAAGATGGCGAGCAGTGGAAAGATAGAGATTGAGAAATTTAATGGTCAAATTTGAGTTGTGGAAACTCAAGATGGAGGATCTGTTGGTGGATAAAGATTAGTGGATCGCGGTAGATCCGAGTACTAAACCAACGGGAGTGACTGATGAAGAATGGAAGAAGTTGGATCAGAAGGCAAAGAGCACAATACGATTGTGTGTCTCATATTCACTATTGCTGAATGTATCAGGGGAAGCTACGGCGAAGACTCTGTGGGACAATTTAGGGACTTTGTACCAATCTAAGTCTCTGGTGAATAAACTATTCCTGCGGGAAAAACTGTATAACCTGAGGATGAAAGATGGAGACTCGGTGACAGAGCATCTGAATGCGTTTAATACTATGGTAAGCCAGTTATCCTTTGTTGATATTAAAATTTCAGATGAAGATAAGTGCATCAGTCTGTTGTGTTCTCTACCAGATTCGTGGGATAGTCTGGTTATTGCAATAGGTAGCAATGCAACTGCTTGCAATTTGATGAAATAGTCTCAGCCTTGCTGACGGAGGAGATGAGATGGAAAAATATGGACAACCAGAATGGTGATGCCTTGTTTGTATGAGGACGGTCACAGAACAAAAACAAAAATAAGTCATCGAGTGGGAGATCTAAATCTAGAGGGAGATCTAAATCTCCAGGAAAACCTACAAAGGTGGTGTGCTGGAAATGCGGAAAGGAAGGGCACTTCAGAAGGGACTGTAAATCTAAAGCTCCTGATAAAGGAAAGGGATCTAATGATGCTCCTTCTATAGAGGTGGAAACCACCTCAGATGAAGGTGGGGAAGTGTACTTGGCTTCTTCAAGTACACATGTAGTTCACGAGGCATGGTTGATTGAATTAGGTGCATCCTTTCACTTCACTCCCCATAGAGAGTGGTTCTGCGAGTATGAGAAATATGATGGTGGTAATGTTTTCTTGGGGGATGATAGGAAGGCTAGAATCATTGGTCACGGAAAAGTAAAGTTGAAGTTGGAAGGTGGAAGGGTTAGAACACTTTTCGGTGTTCTACATATTCCTCCATTGTCCAGAAATCTGATTTCTATAAGAAAGCTGGATGATGCAGGTGTAAAAACAGTGTTCGAGAAGGATACCTGCAAGATGGTTTGGGGAGCACTGGTATTGATGTGGGGAGTTCAGATTGGAACTCTGTACAAGTTGCAAGGTAGCACTGTTATTGATGGGT
>APFE030986455.1:20700-52004 GCA_000404065.3 Pinus taeda
AGCACGACAGAAGACTACTCCATATACACCTCAACAAAATGGAGTTGCAGAAAGAATGAATAAGACGTTGATGGAAAGAGCAAGAAGCATGCTCAGTGGTGCCGGGTTAGGACAGGAATTCTGGGTAGAGGCGGTGGATATTGCATTTTACCTAGTCAACAGGTCACCTTCATCAGCGTTGGAGGATAAGACTCCACAAGAGGTATGGACTCGTAAGAAACCCTCTATTTCACACCTGAGGGTATTTGGATGTGATGCATATGTACATGTTCCAAAGGAGAAATGAACCAAGTTGGATAGAAAATCTGAAAAATGCATCTTCAGTGGGTATAAGGATGGTTTAAAGGGTTATAAGCTTTGGAACCCAATAACAAGGAAGGTTGTGTACAACCGAGATGTGGTGTTCAGAGAGGTGAAAGATGTTATTAAACATGAAGTCCAACCAAAGGAACATGAGAAGATAGCGTTTGAGCTAAAGGAGGAAGAACCGGACTCTATAGCAGAGGAGGAATTAGAAAATGAAGAGCTACAAACTCCGGCTTTGAGAAGATCAGTTCAAGAAAGAAGGCAGCCAGAAAGGTATAGTCCATCTGCTTTCTATTCAAATTTTGCTTTGTCTGTTACTAATGATGATCCCAGAACCATGAAGGAAGCAATAGATTCAGAGGATGGAAAACTCTGGAAAGAGGCCATGGTTGATGAAATGGAATCTTTGCACAAAAATGAGGCTTGGGATCTGGTGGAGTTGCCAGCTGGAAGGAAACCCGTTGGAGGCAAATGGGTGTTCAAGAAGAAGACAAATGCAGAAGGAAAGGTGGAGAAATACAAAGCTCGGTTGGTAGCAAAAGGTTATTCCCAGGTATCGGGAATTGATTTTGGTGATATTTTTTCTCCTGCTACCAAGGTAACTTCTATTAGATTAATTTTATCTGTTGCTGCTACTTTTGATTTTGAGGCAGAACAGATGGATATGAAGACATCATTTCTTCACAGGGATCTAGAAGAGGAAATCTACATGAAGCAACCTAAAGGTTTTGCAGTGAAGGGTAAGAAAGAACTGTTATGCAAGTTAAAGAAGTCTCTATATGGGTTAAAACAGTCACCAAGGATGTGGTATCAGAAATTTGATACATTTATATGGGGACTTGGCTTCACCAGAAGAAAAGCAGATCACAATGTGTATTTTAAATTAATTGGTGATGGTGTTATTTATCTAGTCTTGTATGTGGATGATATGTTGCTGGTTGGAAATGACAAAGAAATTATCTAGGATTTGAAGACCCAATTGTCCTCCAAATTCGACATGAAAGATCTTGGTGCTGCAAACTATATTTTGGGCATGGAAATTAGAAGAGATCGAGCAAAGAGGAAGCTTTGGTTAAACCAGAGGAAGTATGTCAAGACAATACCGCAGAGGTTTAATATGCAGGATAGTAAACCGGTGAAGGTTCCTATTCCTGTAGGTGTGAGGTTATCTGCTGAACAATGTCCCAAGACATAAGAAGAGGAAGAGGACATGTCCCGTGTTCCATATGCAAGTGCAGTCAGTAGCCTGATGTATGCAATGGTCTATACTAGACCAGACATTGCACATGCAGTGGGAGTATTGAGCAGGTTTATGTCAAAATCAGGGAAGGAGCACTGGACAACAGTGAAGCATGTTTTCAGGTATTTTCATGGTGCTAGTGATTATGGTTTGTGCTATCAAGGAAGACCAGGATTGGACATAATGTTGGATATTTGTGGCTTTGTTGATGCAGACTGGGCATGAGATCTACATCAAAGAATATCTACAAGTGAGTATGTGTTTAACTTATTTGGAGGTGCAGTTAGTTGGATGAGTAAGAAACAATCTATAGTGGCACTATCAACTATAGAGGCAGAATACATGTCAGCCACTTATGCAAGCAAGGAAGCAGTTTGGTTGTAGAGATTGTGTTCAAGTATGGGGTTAGTACAAGAAGCTATAAGGATAGACTATGACAGCCAAAGTGCAATTTTCTTGGAAAAGAACCCCGCATATCATTCAAAGACAAAGCACATTGATGTTCAGTATCACTTTGTGAGGGATATGATAGAAGACAAAAAGGTGTTGTTGGTAAAGGTGGACACTTTGAAGAATACTAGAGATGCATTGACAAAATCTGTGAGCTTTGAGAAGTTCTCTTGGTGTAGAGAGACAATGGGCATTTCAGGGCTGGGAAAATGACTAAGCTCTCTTGTGGCCCCCTGTGGAAAGAAAACAACAAGTGGGAGAATGTTGGGTTGTGTTATATTCTTTCCACGTAGTTAATAAGAGGTTTGAAGGGCACCGGTAACCCCACTTTATGGGGTTCGGGGCAGCGCCCCAGAAATTTTCATTTTGGACCCTATGTTAGGTTGGGCAGACCCACCTATGGTTTTGTGCTTGATTTTCGCACATGTTTTTTGGATGCGATGGTTTTCGGTCCATGGTATTGGATGCGATGGTTTTTGGTCCATGTTATTTGACGCGATGGCTTTTGGTCCATGGTATTGGATGCTTAGGCATGTATAAATATGTATTGTAACATTGAAAGGAACATAATGAAAAATCAAGCTGGTAGTCTCGGTTTTGGGATCCAAGGGAAAATCTCTGTGTATATGTGTTTTATGTGTTATGCTCTCGCATTGTTTATTTTCTATGTTTTAGAATTCGTATGTAGGTAAGTTCTGTACGGGGTTAAAACCTACAATTGTCCAATGAATCGCAATTCAAATTCAAAGAGTTCATACAACATTATATTTATAATATATTTTCAAGGTCACATCTAATCTTGACAACAAATTGGTATATGAGACCTCCTTGTTTGCGAGACAACAGACTACCTTCGCGCAATGATTTGACTACTAAAGTGTACGAAAGTGTTTATACTCTATCGCCCTTTGGATTTAAAGGTTTATGAGGAAACACATACTGTTAACTATTAGGCCCACTTAAGATGTACATATCTTAGTTATTTAATCACAAAAAACAACAATTAAGGTAATTAATTTAAGTTTATAGGTCCAATATATCAAAGTTGGTATTAGTGGACAATGATCATTTTTTTCCTTCAAAGAAACATCTTGATATTAATATGAGGAATATACACGTTTTGGTCATTAAGGGACTCTTAGGCAATAAAGGTCAAACCATTACAAGGATATACTCAATACGACTTCAACATGTCACATGAGAGAATTGAACCTAGGTGGGGAGGATAATAACATTTATACCAACCACCCGAGCTACATCCAATGCTAAAAGGATCGTGACAATTATCATTGTTAGCACACCAATTTCATTCACCCACAACACTTATGTCATTTTAGTTGGACAAAAAGTCCAAATAAATATTAACCACACCTAATGTCTTTAAAAATATGGATTTTAGTCCATTTGCGCACCTCAAAATCCAAGTCAAACTTTAGGTCATTGTTAGAGGGGTCACATGAATTTCATTTTACTAGATGCACCACTTATATGAGAGTTATTGATATATGTGTGATCACTGTAATGGAGTGATTTAAGCATTTCCACAACCCCATTAATATCAAAGGTTGCCTCAAAAAGTTGGTGGGTGAAATAAGACAATACTAAACAATCTTGTTCATTGAATAGGAGAGAATATTAACCCCATTTGATCTATTCAGTCACATTGGTGCCCATACTTAAAGCTTGGGTATTCGTGTTAGAATTGGGGAAACTTTCAGCTTAACTTTGGCTTATAAAGACAAGCCTCTTTCTTGTATTCAAAAAGTTTTGTTGTGCTATGGTTATAAGAAAATGAGAGGAAGGGCACCACTATTTATAGAGGAGGTGCTCAACTTCACTCAGTATAACATATTAATTTTCTAGACTAAAATACCCTATTCTAGCCTAACGGGAGGCAAAAATCCCTCTTCACTTTTCATTAATCTAAATTACAAAATTTAAGGAGCTTTTATGCCACTTGTAGAAATTCAAAGGGGTGTAATCCCTCAAAAATGACATATATCCTCAAGAAGGGGAAAATAAAGGGTAATTGTTTGCTGTTCCAAATTGAAATTTAAAGCAAATAACAAAGACATGTACAAGGAAGTAACAACAATAAACAAATTCCAAAGCATGCACATCAAATTACATAAGAAATTGAGCCAAACAACTGAGCCATATTACTAGTACAAAAATCTAAGTACATTAATGACAAGGAATGATAGAACCTAGGCTTTATAATGCAAGAATATACTACCCAGGAGAAGATCTAAGTGAACTCTAATTGAAATGGCTCAACTAGTCCCAACGCACTGCCTAGAAAATTCCACCGTTGCTACTGGAGATGAATTGTGATTTATACTATCAATTTTTGTCCAAAAAATATGCAAAATTAACAAGAGGCCTCTCCCAGTCATATATACCAACCCAAAAAAAAATTGGCTAATTCTAGCTAACCTGGAAACTTGCCCCAAAATGTGCAAATTACCTAGAAAATAATATTGCTACTACTACTGTTGCTAGAGAAGAAATTGAAATTATGACCCCAATAAATACCGGATCAACCTGAGATTGTAGCCACAGACTCCTATCCTATAAACCATTAAAACCCAAAAAAAGTTTGGACTAAATCCAATCCAAAATCGAACACACAATATGATGTAAATTTCCCACTAACCAATGATACACCCTAATATAAGAATGCATGATTTTGTTCCGAATACTACCCTAATTTTTTTAGAAAATTATTTATAGAATCGTCACACGCCGACCAACAAAACCCATAAATCATTTCGGTTAATTCTAGATGATCTAGAATGCCCAAAATACAGAAAATCTCCCAACTACAAAGATTTTCACCTAACCAAAGAAAAATTGTTGAGAAATGATAAACTCTCCTACAAATGGCTGAGAAATTGTGCACAAATATCCTCTGGAAAATAGTTATCACTCTCAACTAAAAACTCCTAGAAAATATCAACACTAAACACCAGCAAAAAACTTTATTCTCCAACCCCTGCACATGCTATATAAGATAAAATTTGGATCAACTAAAGATACATGAACATCTTTGAAAAATGGTGCCAAACTACTCCTCTAACCAATAGAAAATCACCTACAAATACATGAAACCTACAATAGAAAAATGATGCTCCAAATAACCTCTGGAGTTTGTCTTCTGCGCCCAAAAATAATGAAATGTTAAGTAAGTATTCTACAATAAACTCCCAAATTCTCTCCTAGGGTGACACTCGAAGTTCACCGAAGGTAGAAATGGAATTTCTACTTGGAAATTCCTTGTGCTAAACAGAACTGGTTGACTTGGCTAAGAAACTCTCGAAAACTCTCCAAAATTAGGAATGAAATGCCAAAATAGAATAATCGAGGCTCTAGCCTTCCTTTTATTATTGTTTTCCCTTCCTCATACCATTGTTCAATTTCTCTCACACTATGCTTTGATACCATGGTTTGATTCTTCCCATGGTTCAATTTCCCTTTTTGGTAACCCCCACAACTTATGTTCACTTTAATTTTTCTTCTTTTCTTAAGTCCCAACCATTCTCTTTTCTCCAAAATTTATTTAATACCCCCACAACTTATTTCTCCTAATTTTATCTATCTAAAAGTATTTATTATTCGCCAGAATTGAAAAATTGAGAATTTCCCTTTAGCAAAATTATTAATTGGGGACATTGAAGTCCACCTCGCCAAAAAATGCTTGTCCTTAAGAAATGCTTGAACAAGTGCCCTCTCGAACTACTGATCACCACTAGAACCACCAATAATAACAAGGTCCCAAATGTGCCATTGAGTCATCCCCAATCTCAAGAGTGTCCCGACATGAGGGAGTCCCTTGATACGAGGATCCCAAGCCATCCTAATCAATGTGTAGCACACCTTGCTCCACTCGTTGTCCAACCAAACATAGGTACAAGAATACATTTGCATACTATCAATAAGTAGATTATCATGATAATTTAGGACTCTGTCCAACTCCCAATGAAGATGCCCTACTCAATAGTCCACCTCATGCACTCCAAGAGTAAAATCCTGAAGACACAACACAATACCTGTGAGGATAAAGTATCTCCCTCATGAAATTCCCCTAGTATGCTCCTACTGACCAACCTTCCATGCTGGTGAAGTTCGCCATGACAATAGAAAACCATTAAAACCCAATGGAATATCTTAATGATCTCCCCCTGGAGGAACCAGATCACCTCTAAGGTTAGCTGAATGATCAAATCTTGTGATGCCCAGATCCCATGCCAATCTCAGAAGGGTGCCACCATACTGACGCTGCATCCTCTCTCAGAAATTGATGGCGAAAAATCTGTTAAGGCTAATCTCATCCTACCCTAACATCTCCATGAAATCAATGTCTAGTCATCTACTTCCAATCTTGGTATAAAGAAATAAAGTGGAAAACCAACCTTTCCATGTGATGAAGGCCTTGGTGCTCCCCCATATTTCAAACCAAGAGTGAGATGAGTCACTCTCTGCCCTGATCTCGCTTGTCAAAAAATAAAGTGATCAATCATCCAACAAAATCCCTAGATCCCATGGCCATATCAGTTGCGGTAAATTATTGACAATTGTTGCCACAACTCGTACCATGTCTTGAGTCCCTACTTGAAATCAGTGTATGTACTCCATATGTTGGGTCCCTATAATACTAGTGATTACCCCATTACTATTGTAGTTGCACCCATTATTAATATTGTTGTGCCCCTATTGTCCCCATATTTTTATTACTGTGCCCCATAGAATCCCTCTATTGTTATTTTTGTGGCTTTATATTATTATTGTTAGGTCAGCTGGGTTATATTGTGACTCCTTAGACTCCTATATATATAGAAAGGAGGTTTTGTCATTTGAATCATCCAAGAATTGTTCATTTATGTAATGTAAAGGAGGTTACCCCCTCGAAGAGGCTGAATTCTAAGGCGTTGATCTATCTTTTCTTGAGTTGGTTTCATAACACCATACATCCTGAATTAGTTCGGTCTATGCGAGACTTCCATGCACTTTCCATACCACAATGTGAGATCTGTTATCTTGCCTCTTGTAGGTGTTGCCCAAAACTGCCTGGAGTCTAAACATATGCCTACAAGATGGGTCCATCAACTATTATATATGCTCCTAAGATATCCAGAATGTCTCACCCAATAGGTGACATGCATCTCTCTAAATGTGGGCTCAAGGGTGGATCACATGTTACCCCTACAGTAGATCAGACTATCCATAAGCCTGAACTTTCCAACTCACACCTTGACCATATTCCACTGCTGGAAAGCCTCTCTCCTGATGCACCACGTCATATCAAACTATCTCAGATGAACCTCCTTGGTCATGTTGCTCATGATGAGAGCATCAAGCAATAATATCCGAGTCCCCTATGTTAATGTGCAATGTTGGAGAGTGATAAATGGAAGCTCGCAGTTAACCTTGTGATCAACTCGCTCTCCAAATCTGGGTGTGCAAACCCAATGGTGTGTATGATGTCCCCATCAGGAGATATCTATGGTGGAAACACTCTAACAACCCGTTTTTCATCATCATGCTCTGTTGTACATAGATACACACCGCTACACTCCTCTACAGAGCACTAAACTCTGAGGCACAACTTCGTGCACCACTAGACACCAATTCTCACTGCCATATGATCTTGTACCATATGGCATCCCATATGTGACAATGCATCTCTCACTCCACTAGAAAACTCGGTGTGGTGTAATTTTCTCCTCCCACTCCATGGTGAAAATCCACACACCAAAACACACTGCCATGCATCTATGTGCTCACATGCAAACCACTGCTCAATGATGCATGCTCCTACATGCCACTAGATGCTAGAATCTAAAGTTGAGATAGTACACGTTTGCCCACACCTTACTTGTATTACCACCTCCACTGTCGCATCATCATACCTTCCGATGTATGGCCTCACCTCCAAAACCTCCATGAGATACACAAGAGGTGAATCCCCCTATGTACCAGTGGCAATACCCACATTGTGCTACTCCTCCATCACCAGTATGCCTCACATAATTGGGGAGAATCCTCGGTGCTATACAAGCCAATATTTTGTGACATGCTAATGCCACCTCTTTCAAAAAATCTTTCCAGAGTATGTTGATCATCCTCTAACTGCATGCACAACCAACATGCTCAAACAACTCACGGAGTCCATCTGCTCCCCTGTCAACCCAACTCATCACTGATGATGATGGAGATTCAAAAGTGTGTGGATGCTTAGTCAATGGATCTATCACACTACCAATGCTCTCACCAGTCACATCCATGATGTGGTAGGAATCCCACCTAGATCCCAACAACCATCATCCTACATCTCAAGTATATGGTGGGAAGCCCTGCTTGGATCCCAATGCCAACCTGGGCCTCTAGTATCCTCAATGTATGGAAGATCTTATTGAGATTTACTCTTGACTACCACCATTTCCATATATCTAGCCCACTCAACTTGGTACCAACTCATAATCTCATGCCATCTAACCCCAAGGGCAAGGTCAAATGCATGTGTACCGATATGTGCAACAACTCCAACTTGCGAATGTTGCACCCTGTGCAACTCATGTTTTCTTATTTAACAATCCTAGTTGACACATGAGATATGTCTAGGTAGCTATGCCTCTCTCTCCTAAATGTGCATAGGTAACCTAACAATGTTATCATCCCTACCTATGTATGCTCGAAGAGGGCTGCTCTGACACTTCAATGTGTAGTCCTTTAACTGTACCATTAGGGAATCCAACCATTCCCCAACACGAGTTAGATTGATAGCTCTCTTGGCACAAAATTCTCTCATGCCATCCAACTCCTTTTTTTTTGTAGAATAGTCTCTCAGATCATCGTGGAATTCTTTTTCAATGCTAGAAGTCCGACTTGGAGTTGATGTAACTATTGTGGGCGACTAACATCTATAAACTTAGTCACAACTTTGGGTACCTTTATGTCTCCTGGAACCTCATCAACTGGGGATATGTCTCTTGGAACCTCATCAATGGTGGGTCTCTATGTCCCTAGACACCTCATCAATGGAAGTATTCTCAACTATCTCCACCAATGTGTCAATCGAGGCTACCAAAGGAAACTCCAACAAGGGTGGCTCCTGTGTCACACTGGGTGTATCCATGTGCTCCTCATGATCATGTGTGCCCTTAGTCTCCTGCTCAACCTCCTCCTTAGGATCAATATCAATGTACCCATGCCCGAGTCCCCATAATATGAAGTAAGATCTCCTCCTTGTCCCATCATGTAATTTCTCTCGTCCTGTCCACTCCTCTTGAGGAGCTTGGGTGACCTGATTCTACTGACTTTTCCCACATAGTGTAAGTGGTTTCATTCCCATGGCATGCAAACCTCTAATGCCTATGTTATAAGGATGATGATAGCTACAACTTATTTCCTTATTGATACACAATTGGGCTAACATCTCTATCATCTATTCATTGTTTATAAGGATCTCCTCCATGATTTCCTGTGTACTCCCCTTTCGCACCATTGTAATACCCACAAATTTCACCAATCACTGTGCATGCTTGCCTACACCTCTGTGATCTTGCTAGCTTACACACAACTAGCCAAGATCATGCTCTTATGCCATTGTAAAGTTATAAATTTAATTTTACAACAAATAATAGAGACATGTAGAAGGAAGCAACAACAATTAACAAATTCCAAACATGCACATCAAAATACATAAGAAATTGAGCCAAATAACTGAGCCATTTTATTAGTATAGAAATATGAGTACATAAATGGAAAGGAATGATATAACCTAGGATTTCTAAAGCAAACATCCAATACAAGGGCGAATATCTAAGCAAACTCCAATGGAAATGGCTAAATTAGTCCCAATAGACTGCCCTAAAAATTCAGCTGCTGCTACTAGAGGTGAACTGTGATTTATACCATCAAATTTTCCCCAAAAATTCTGCAAAATTAACAAGAGGCTTATCTCACCCAAATATACCAAACCCAACAATTTTTTGGGCTAATTCTGGCTAGCCTGGAAAGCCCCATAATGTACAAATTACCTAAAAAATAATATTTCTGCTACTACTGCTGCTAGAGAAGAAATTAAAATTATGACCCCAATAATGCCTAGATCGACCTAAGATTGTATCCACAGACTCCTTTCCTATAAAGCAGTAAAACCCATAAAATATTTTGCCTAACTCCAAGCCAAAATCAAGTCCACAATATGATGAAACTGCCCACTAACCAACAATACGTCCTACTATAAGAATGTACAATTCTATCCCAAATACTGCTTAGACAATTATATAAAATTAGCTATAGGCTGCTCACACCCAAACCAACAAAACCTTGAAATCATTTGGGATAATTCTAGTTAATCTAGAATGCCCAAAATAGAGAAAATCTCCCAGCTACAAAGTTTTTCACCCAACCAAAGAGAAACTATTGAGAAATGATAAAAATCTCTTGCAAATGGTTGAGAAATTGTCAACAAATATCCTCAAGAAAATAACTACCACTCCCAAATAAAATCTCCCAAAAAATATCAACACTAAACACCAACAAAAAGCTATGTTCTCCAACCCCTGCACATGCTCTATATGAGAAAAATTTTCCCAGATAAAAGATACAGGAACATTTCTAAAAATGGTGCCAAAATCCTCCTCTAAGTAGTAGAAAATCACTTGAAAATAATCAAAACCTTCAATAGAAAGATAACGATCTGAATAACCTCTAGAGTTTGTCTTCTGCGCCCAGAAATAATGAATTTTAAAGTGAATACTCTACAATAAATTCCCAAATTCTCTCCTAGGTGTTATAGACATATTTGGGCACTCCAACCCCAATCACATATGTCGATAAACCAAGGGCTCTTAGACCCCTAAAAGTCTTGTTTTACACCCTAAAGGATCATGGTCAATTGATTACATCATTTCCCAGAAGTTCCACCTGAAAAAACACTCAGAACTGGCCAAAACTAACCCATACAGACTGCTCCATGCTTAGGGTGCGATGCATACTGGCTGCTACACTGGCCAGGTGCGATGCATACTAAAAGAGACTTCTGTGGGGTGCGATAGCCGAGAGTAGACAAATGGCAGAGACAATTTTCTAAGTGGAAACCCAGAGAATCTTCTAGAAACTTCTCATATGACACTTGCCTCTCTGAATTCGCCCAAAGATGAGTAAGAGATCATGAAATATCCAAGTGGAACCAAAAACTATCAGTAAAATGACACTAATAAAAAACCTAGAAGCTGACTCACCCGTTTGAAAATATCTATAAATGGATCCCTCATCACAGAGATCTAGAGGCTGGAATTTTGTAATTTGTAAGGAAGCGCTGTTGGTTTCTCTTTGAGACATTGTATTGTTGGGTGATCTTTCTTTTCATGAGATGAAGAGGGCTTTCATGCTGGGAGGATGATGCTAGATGAGATAGCTGGGTTGTAGTCCTCTCTTCTACTTCTACTTCTACTATCAATAAAGTTAATTGAGTTTTCCTCCATATACTTGTGTATTTGTGAATCTTGCTATTTGTGAATGCAATTGTATGGTTAATGTACTTCTGATTCTGCATTGTTTATGATATTATAGATATCTATGCTTTGATGGTGTTTTGTTGCTTTGCCTCTACATGTGTTATTTAAAGTGGGACAAGTAAGAAAGGAGTGGCAAGCTCCATCAAAGGAGAGAGGAAACAAGAAAGGAGCCAAGCAAAAGATTCAGGTTGGTGCTCTCTGCTTCTCTCTTATCTATTATACATAAAGGAAAACACAAGTTACTTTGGATTGTTTGTTTCTAAGATATCTACCCATCTTAGTGGGACTAGCAGATCAAATAGACACTAGTTTTCCCGGAAACAAAATGGCGACTCTGCTAGGGAATGAATAGTTCATTTTTTTGTTACTGTTGTTTGCTTTATAAACTACAGATGGAGTCTGAAGTTAAGCCAGCTAGCCTTCGAACTGCTTTTGCTATGCATCTGCAAAGTAGATCAAGGCTGCTTCAATCAATCTCCGGGTTGGTTTATGAACTGAACATCTGACTTGCAAACATCCTAAGTGCCCTGGTGGTAGCTCAATAACCTCATAAGATCATACCCCTGTACTTTGTTGTTACTATCCATCATAGCTCAGCCTAAATCACTGAACTTATCTGCAAATTTTGAGCAAGAACCAAGATCAGTTTCATTCCCTGGTCCATCGCATTGTCTATAACTAGCAACCTAGATGCATTGCAACTCCCATGTGTTGCACGTGAGATACATCCCTGTTTCCCTTAAGGACAGGTGCGATGACTGAATGATATTGTTTCCTTCTCTAGAATTTGGTTTTTTCTTCTTTGTTTTCAACTCTTTTCAGTAGTTTTGCTACTTATGATGAGTATATCATTGTTGAAGCCTTCTTCCTTTACATTATTCAGCCTCCATTGATTAGGAATTGTGAATGTTTTTTTTTTAATGTATTTTTCATCATTTATAGTCCTCCTTTGTCCAGAGTAGCTTAATCAAACTGTCGTCTTTTGATTCAAAAGTGTCGTAACTATCGTTTTGAGTCAAGAAAAAGAGTGTTGTAAAGTCTTCCTCTTTTAGATAGTTGATTGTACTTTTGTCATTGTATTTGATTTGAATTGTCAAAATTTGAAGTGTCGAAAGCAGTTTTCCATTTGAATTTGAAAGTGTTGTTTTAGTCTTCCTTTCATTTTGAAAAAGAAATTGTTGAAGTGTTGCTTTGAAGAAAATAGTTCAGATTTGTACTTAGTTTTTCTTTTTAGCATTCTCACATTAAGGAAGTAGAAAAACAAATACATGCATGTGCATTTGCATTTAGACTGCATGCGGAAAATGATTTAGGAAAAGTGCGTTTAGTGTGTGCTCTATGCTCTCTATCGAAAGAATCGTACTTTTCTTTCCTTAGTAGCTAGGATTTTCATTGCTAAAAGAAAACAAACGACTGTTTATCATTTAAGATTGCATATTTAGGAATTTTACATCTACACGTGGTGAACCTTGAAAGACAAACTTCTAAGAAAGATCTACTCTAAAATAAACCTCAGTGAAAATAAAAATTCTTTGGAACCTAACGCACAACATATAGAAGTCTAGGCTAGAGACATGTTTCGGTGTCGTAAAACCTGGTAACTATCGTTTTCATTGAAGATTGGGTGATTCCTCTTCTTTGATACAACAAGTGCCAGTACAGACTTGTTCTCCCCATACCATTGAGTATATATTGAGAGACCACAATAGGCTGATATCCTTTATCCTTAGGAAGTCATGTCTGCCGCCCTATCGATCGCAATGCACTAAACATAGCATTTGGGAAGATTGACTGTCGTACGTAAAGTCCTTGGTAATTTCTCTTTAATTTACCACCAAGGTGTATATTGTAGTTTTGCGATTGGTTCGGTAATCCCTATGTCTAGATTTATAGAGTAGTCACTTTCGTTCCTTTTCGACTCCCTAAAAGAAAAGGTCCATCTGAGCACTTGTCACTTCAGGCTCATTAAAAATTGAAGGTGACTAGAGTCACCTTTAGCTTTATCTCAACTCTTAAAAATTGAAAAAGAAAGTTGTGTCAAAGCATCATAAAATTTATTTAATTTGGAATAACATCCCTATTCCTTCGTAGATCTTAGGTTGATGTAATGGAGTCCACCAATCAAGGATTTTCCCTTAGGGGGGATCCTAGTCCTTTCTATTCTTGGGGAGATATTGGTGCTCCATATATGGCTACGTTGTCCCTTCCAGGAATCACAATTGGTCTGCCAGTATGGCTATTCTCAACCTCTATTGTTCAAAACACCGTAATTCCTTAGCAATCGAATCAGCGACCAGATGATGCTAGAGTTGCTCCTTCACCTTCTACTTCATTTGTTTCTCCCTCTCCTTCCTCTTCGCTTGGTGAAACTAGTGATACTAAAAACCAAGTAACTGAGAAGAAGAAAGGGAAGGAGAAGAAGAAGAAGAAGCCAGTCGAGCAAGGGGGAAACCATGCATCATCCAATGAAAATCCCCACACCGGGCCTTCCAAACTCAAATCTCCATGCGTAATTTGCAAAGGAAACCACTTTCATCGAGATTGTCCTTGCATTACACGGAACTTGAGAGACTGGTCTCCCCACTTACACTATTCGGTGTCATCAACCTCTGTCGATCATGTTGAGAGTACAACATCGACTAGTGAAAATGAAGTTAAGGGACAAAAAGGGAGATTCATATTTCCTTATAGGTTGTGTGAAGGCGATCATGTCCTTCACCGTTGTCCTTTTCTGGATGAAGCTAAAAGTGTCTTGGATAACTGTCTTGCTTCACCGCAGCGACTTCCGCCTGGATACAAGAAACTCTTGCCAAGTCCATTGCTACTCAAAAATCTGATTGACATACCTAAATTGTTGGTCGAAATGTATATCATTGAAAGTAAACCCTCTGAGTCCATACCGGATCAAAATCAACAGGCCAGGATGGCAACCGACCTAGTCTTGCCTTCAGAAGGTCCACCTTCAGATGATACAGTTTCCAAAGAAAATGAGAACGAAACCATTCAAATTCTTTTTGTTAATGTAGAGTCTGATGAACATGGGGGCAATCTACCCATTCCTTTACCATAGGATGGAAGTTCCCAATTTCAAGAGATTCATCCAACCGTTTATTCGATCCCCCCTCTAAGCAATCTAGTTGTTTCCTTCGATTGGAATCTACTAGCAGGACCCCGCCTTCCATCTAATGTACCATTCCGAATCATAGTACAAGTTTACAAAATGATCATTTCTGTAACTATCATAGATGAGGGGGCTTCCATGAGTATCCTTTCCTCAACTGCTTGGGAAGTGCTTGGTTCGCCATCGCTTCTGCCTGAGAATCGAAATTTGTTAGGCTTCAACAAAGGAACCAGTCAACCGTTGGGGATCCTTCCAAATTTGCCTATAACTTTGAGAAGGAAAACCATTCACTTGAACGTGATGGTAGTCCAAGGGCCACTAGATTATAATCTACTCCTTGGGCGTGACTACGTTTACAGCATGGGAGCTATCGTTTCCACACTCTTTCGGGTGATGTGTTTCCCGCATGAAGGAAGAATGGTGCAACTTGTTGACCAGCTTTCATTTCCTGGATCGAACACAGATACGAGTCAAACACCATCCCTAAATGGTATCTTTGCATCAAGAATGTCTCTTCAACCTCCAGTTCATCCACCTAATTACTGCGGGTAATTCGATGAATGTAACGAAGCTCAGAGGGAATGCACCCTGGTTTGCTTCGGTAGGCGAACCCAGATGAAAAGATAGATTTCCTCATAGGATATATGATTGATCTAAAACACCATTTCCTTGTAGGATTTGAGTATTAGTCTGAAACTTGAAGGTTATGTGATTGGAAGCTCACACCGTTCACCTTTGTCTATTTTGATGGACAAAGCCAAGGAAGTGTTTTGTTTTCTCTGCGGACGAAATAATCTTGCTTAAATGCAAGGAATTCCATACGGTGACCTAGAAACTCTACTTTTCTTTATACGTGGGGGCATGAAAACCTTTTTTATGCAAGTGAAAAGTGACCATCGTAACTCTAACCTCGTAGTGCTTTTGCCTAACCTTTGGTTCAACTGCTTAGGTTAGGTGAATGGTTTGATCCACCATTCACCTTTGTCGGCAAGGCGCAGACAAAGAAAAGGAAGTGTTTTGTTGAAAAATTTCCTACCTAACCTCAGTGGTTCATTAACTCTTAGTGTAGTTAGTTCTGTAGTTGGTCATTCCTAGCCTGCATAAAAAAGCAGTTGAGCAAAGTTTCGCATGGGGCAAGCTCACTAAAAAATGAACCTACTAATAAGAGACATCTTTAAAGATGATTGGAATGAGCAATGTTACCACAAGGTTCAAGCTTGTTAAAAAATAAACCCGCCAATGAGCAATGTTACTGCAGGGTTCAAGTTTGTTAAAAAATAAACCCGCCAATGAGCAATGTTACCGCAGGGTTCAAGCTTGTTAAAAAATAAACCCGCCAATGAGCAATGTTACCACAGGGTTCAAGCTCATTAAAAAATAAACCCGCCACTTAGCCTAGTTTCTAAAGATTCAATCTCATTAAAAAATGAATCCACCCTCGGTAAATAACCTTCATGATTGCCTTGCTATCAACCTTTTGAGCCTTGCTTATGTTCTTACCATCACCTCCATTCTTTTGGTTGATCATACGCTTCCACTTGATTGTTTACCCTTTTGAGGAACAAATGCGATGAGTGATCCTTTTAGCCACCCTCTTTACACTGCTATGTTTGAGAAGTTCCAAACTTACTTGGAACCAGTTGTTACCCAAAAACATCACTCGTTCCTAAAAAATGAGTCTCTTTTAAGCTCTTTTTAGACTCATAAAATATGAAAAGATTTCCGAGCCATTGGCCTTTCTAGCTCGTTAAAGTAAGGGGAAGTGCCATCCCTCCTCTACATTTTAATCTTTTTGGACCTAAGGGATCATTCCACAAAAAGATCGAGCGCTTGTCTTTTTCGGCTCGCTAAAACTATTGGAAAGTCATTCCTTTCGTATTATTTTATACCTTTTCGGACCTAAGGGATTATGCCATGAAAAAGGATTGCTGGAGTTTCCTTTCCATCCCTTTTCAAACTCTCTAAACATGAAAAGGACCGAGTTATATTTGTTGTTAATCTCATTAAAACAATAGCGACAAACTTGTCCATCCGGACAAGAGCAAGTTTCACTGTCGCTAGGCTCGCTAAAACATCGCGACAGGGTTGCCCAAAGGGAAAATTATAGAACAAGCATATGTTATCCTCCTCAAGCTTGACAAAAATAAAGAGGTACAGGTCAACAATGACTGGGGAGAAAGAGAAGAAAACTTGAAGAACTTCATCGATAGCAGGTCGCTCTTGAACATGACACTTTCACTCCATCACCATGATTGAGTCGGGTTGGGTTATTCCGTTCACCGGTCACATCACCATTGGTCCTCCGTACCATCCATTTTTGGGGTTAACGCTACCAATCCATTTTAGTGTCACTGACATGTTCAAGAGAAGTCATTCAGAGACTTCACCAACCCAGCTAACGCCTCATCCACTGCAATACCTTCACTCTCCATTTTTCATGACCGCCATTCCTAAACCTTGTATCATCAGATCGTTTTCACCTCCAGAAAATCATTTTCTTCATTTCATGTCGTAGATGTGGGATTCATTAAGGCCCTCCTACGACGGGTCACTTCTTGTCGACATCAACTCATTATCCAAGAAGTTGACTTAGAACAACCCTTTCAGTACTTTGAATCTTGCATGCCTCAATGTCAAGTTTCTCATTTCCGGTGACAAGTTTACATCAATGGCCTTCTATCGAAAGATTTTATGTGGTGTTCGACATCGACACATATATTCACACCACGTGAATTGTACTGTATTACCTTGAGGGTAATTATCATTATCGGTGATTCCTCTCGCACCTGTTAATATCTTACATCATTGGCTGGTAATCAGGCGATGTCTTTTCATGTTCGACTTCAGAACATCTTTTCACATGGATTGACTTGTACATCGGGTGAAGATTGAACGAGTTTGAAGACCCCAAATCTAGTTTCATCCATCCGGGCTGCGATATATTTAGGAAAATAAAGACATCAAATGTACACCATAGCTGCACAGATGATCATCCAAGCTAAGGGATGATGGCTCTACAAGAATCACTAGTTTGCAATAGTAGACGATTGTCTATCCTATGTACATGAAAATGAATTTATAAAGCTGAGCATGGGAATGCCCACCTCAGCTAGATCATGAAAATATTATGAAGATAATGTATTGTATTGTATTTTATACATGTCACTTTCCAGTTCGAAGACCTCGGATCCTCATGATAAAGAATTTCACCCAACATCAGAAGATTTAAGACCTCATGCTTTAGGGGGCAACTGTTATAGACATATTTTGGCACTGCAACCCCAATCACATATGTCAATAAACCAAGGGCTCATAAACCCTTAAAAGTGTTATTTCACACCCTAAAGGATCATGGTCAACTGATTACATCATTTCCCAGAAGTTCCACCTGAAAAACCACTCAGAACTGGCCAAAACTGACCCATACAAACTGCTCCATGCTTAGGGTGCGATGCATACTGGTTGCTACACTGGCTAGGTGTGATGCATGCTGAAAGAGCCTTCTATGGGGTGCGATGGGTGAGAGTAGACAAATGGAAGAGACAATTTGCTAAGTGGAAACCCATAAAATCTTCTAGAAACTTCTCATATGACACTTGCCTCTTTGAATTCGCCTAGGGATGAGTAAGAGATCATGAAATCTCCAAGTGGAACCAAAAGCTATCAGCAAAATGACACTAATCAAAAACCCAGAAGCTGACTCACCCCTCTGCAAATATCTGTAAATGGATTCCTCATCACAGAGATCTAGAGGCTGGAATTTTGTAATTTGTAAGGAAGTGCTGTTGGTTTCTCTTTGAGACATTGTATTGTTGGGTGATCTTGCTTTTCATGAGGTGAAGAGGGCTTTCATGCTGGGAGGATGATGCTGGATTAGACAACTAGATTGTAGGCTGGAATTTTGTAATTTGTAAGGAAGTGTTGTTGGTTTCTCTTTGAGACATTGTATTGTTGGGTGATCTTGCTTTTCATGAGATGAAGAGGGCTTTCATGCTGGGAGGATGATGCTGGATTAGACAGCTAGAGTAATATTCTCTTCTACTTCTACTATCAATAAAGTTATTTGAGTTTTCCTCCATATAATTGTGTATTTGTGAATCTTGCTATTTGTGAATGCAATTGTATGGTTAATGTACTTCTGATTCTGCATTGTTTATGATATTATAGATCTCTATGATTTGATGGTGTTTTGTTGCTTTGCCTCTACAGGTGTTCTTTAAAGTGGGACAAGTAAGAAAGGAGTGGCAAGCTCTATCAATGGAGAGAGGAAACAAGCAAGGAGCCAAGCGAAAGATTCAGGTTGGTGCTCTCTGCTTCTCTTTGATCTATTATACATAAAGGAAAACACAAGTTACTTTGAATTGTTTGTTTCTAAGATAGCTACCCATCTTATTGGGACTAGCAGATCAAATAGACACTAGTTTTCCTTGAAACACTAGGGTGACACTCAAAGTTCATCGAAGGTAGAGTTGGAATTTATGCTTGGAAATTCCTTGTGCTAAACAACACTAGTTGACTTAGCTAAGAAACTCAAGCAAACTCTCAAAAATTAGAGATTAAATGCAAAAATAGAATAAAAATGAGGCTCTAGCCTTCCTTCTATTATTTCTTACCCTTCCTCATACCATGGTTCAATTTATCTCACACTATGATTTGATACCATGGTTTGATTCTTCCTATGGTTTGATTTCCATTTTTGGTAACCTCCACAACTTATGTTCACTTTATTTTTTCTTCTTTTCTTAAGTCCCAACCAATGCCTTTTCTCCAAAATTTATTTAATGCCTCAACAATTCATTTCTCCTAATTTTATTTATCTAAAAATATTTATTATTCACCAAAATTACAAAACTAAGAATTTCCCTTTAGCAAAATTATTAATTGGGGAAATTACAAATTGGTGAAACATTTGATGGGTGTAAAAAATAAAACCTTTTCCACACCCATTCACCATTCTTCTCACCTTCATATCATCTCAAACCCTATTTTGCTCACAATGATAATTTTTTTCCAAGGGTACAAAATTCCTATGATTATGTCATTTTTAATGCTTATACTAGTATGTTGAGGAAGAAATTGACTTTTTGATGCTAACTAATGAGAAATCATGAGGAATGCTCAAAAGGTTATGTAGATATCACTGGAGTAATTGGAAAATGATACCAAAGTAATTAGATATTGCAACACCTCCATGTTATTGCAATACCTTGGGTTGTTGGTGGTAGTTGATGCAAAATCCCCTCCATGTTGATTTTTCTAGTACTTCAAAATTAGTTATATATCTAACACACGATCCCAAACACACTGAAATACACACAACTCCAAGCACTTTACACAATGGAAATGTAAAAACAATGTATCAAGAAAGTACACAATATTTTTGTAGAGCCAAAACTTGTTTATATTACAAATTTAATACAAAAAACATAGATCTCTCGTACCAGGGATCATGGACCTTACAATTAGCCCTGATACAAGGAATAACTAGGGCTTGAGGTCAACAATTTATGATGCTCAATTTTCCCACACATTAAGAAGAAATACAATTACTTGCTTAAGGCGCACTTCTCTTACAACCCTTTGGTACTCTTTTCCTTGGTGTACCTAGTGAGTCCTTTGCTACCTATCTCACAAAGAACATTACTACTCCAAAGCCTCTACAAATTAGCTTATCACAAGGATTTTTCCCTCTTCAAAATCACTTGCATACTCAGCTCCACAAATCTTCCTTATCACAATGGTTATGCTCACCAAATCACTATACACTAGGCTTCAAAACAAGGTCTACAACATAATGATTTTTCCTCCACAAGGTCATTATATATGCCTTAACAACTCTATCCATGCAACTTAGGGAAAAATTTAACACATGATTCAACCTCTCTAAGGACAACCAATACTACAAAACTGCAAACAAGAATTATTTATGCCTAGTAGCCCTACACAGTAAAAACATAGAGGTCTGTATGAACCTTCTCAGGGTCTCTACCCTCCTCTTCATGCACAAAACATGAGCGAATTCCAATAGAACTTTGGATAGAGATTTGGTCGGATAACAAGCTTGGACAGAGCCCTAACTAGGGAAAAAGCCCTCCCATATACATCTAACTTCTCCAATACAGACTCAACCCTTATTTTTCAAGATAAGACCATAAAACATACTCTTGCATCTTCCTAAGATAGCTCGCTCCCTTGGGTAGATGATGATATAAAAATGATTTGCAATGTTGTGTCACAATGAGATCAACTTTACTGCTATATATAGTGTTCTGGGAGGAGTTTATTTTCCACCAAGGATCATGTCTTTGGCCCTATCCAACTTGAGCCTACATGCTCAAACACACTTAATAAAAGAAATAAAATTATTTTCACTTGACATGACCCTTCTCCATTATAGCCTTAGGTCCCCTTTAGTCCATCAAAGGTTCCCTCTTGCAACTAATGAAATACATAATTATTTTTACTTTAGGTATTAAGCCCACAACTTTGGGTAAAAAGCCCACCATTTGGGCACAATTCCCAGAAAACCAATTTTTGTGGGTCAACTCCACATAAACCAAGTACCCCAAGGGTTGTGGGAGTACCTCCGAAGATACACCTCTCAAGGCTCCCTCTTAGTGAGGGAGGTACCTATACTACTTGGAAGTAACTCGTCAGAAAAACTAACCCAATCTCTGGCATCCATTATTGTAGCATACCCTGTGGAATGAAAAACACTATCTTTGTTAGTGTCCCTACCACTAGAATTCTCTCACTTCAAATTATCATGATAAGCCTTCAGCCTATTCCACGGTTCCTTATTTCTAGATGTAGAAGTGTCCTTACTCCCCACTGACCATGCACTATTCTTGGGTTGCGAATTCTCCCTCGAAACCTGCAAACTCCCACTTGGACTCGGCTCCCTCTGAGTCTCAGGAACCTTCTTCTTTGCTTGGTCTCTAGGATTGTATTTCATCCTATATAGACCATTATCCCTAACTCCAATCACTACTCTAGTAGAGTTAGAGCCTCTGGCCCTGAGTATCACATTCCCATCTCAAAATATTACCTCAAACCCCTTTTCCTTGATCATTGAGATAAACAACATACTACACTTGAGCTCCAACACCCACAATACATCTTGAACTCATAACAACCCACCTGAATCCATCCTAAGTGGAACAACATCTGACCCTTCGACAACTTTCTCACTCTTATCATCAACCTCCATTTTCAATTTCGAGTCCCATTCAGTTATAGTCTCAAAAACTTATCACAAACCTGTCATATGCTTTAATGCTCCACTATCTGTGTACCATGCCCCCTTGTCAATGGTATCCTCAGATAAATGAGAAACCAAATAAAATTATTCCTTTGGCCTTCTAGAGAAGTCATTCAGTTCACCTGAAGATGTAGCAATTGTAGCTATCTCCTTCTTCTTATCATTGTATCCCTTATTTCATCTTGGACACTTACTCGCATAATGCCCATAATCACATGTATGACACTTCAACTTGCTTAGGTCCTTCTTCGATTTTCCTTTGATATTTTCTGCATGAGCCATGTTATTTTCAATACACTTCTTCTTCTTATGAAGATCCTTGTCCCACAATTCTTCTTGGATGAAGTCATCCCATAACCTATTCCAATTTGGCAGCTTATCCTGATTGGAAATCCCATTGATAAATGGCTTCCACTCCTTGAATAAGCCCTTCAAATCTATCCTCAAGAGATATGAATCTTGAACATTATCTCCAATGGTAGCTAGCTCATCATGAACTTGAGAAAATCTCATCAAATATAGATCCATACCTTCACCATCCAACATATTGGTGCTCTTCAACTTCTATCTCAATACCAACCAACATAGATCCATCTTAAGCACAGATCTAACATGAGTCAAGAGGGATCACATTTCTTCAGGTGCAAACTTATTTTAGAGTGCAAAAAACAACATGTAATTTTTCATTGTTTAAATTGTATTTTTGAATGTTATAGATATTACATAACATGTCCATTGGGCCATTTATGGGCACACATTACAATGGTTTTTTTGTTATTAATATATTTTTAAGTATATGTTAATATTAATTCATATTAAAGTATTTTATTCATAACCCGCTTTGGATAATTTATTTTATACAACATTAAAATATTCCTTTTTAACATTTTTTCTAAATATAGATGTATATGAAGTTGATATCACATGTTAAAATATTTTTTTGAAAAGTATAAGGTTCAAACATCTCACTCACATAATTTTTTTTAACTTCTAATTACTTTATATGATATTATATTAGGTAATATGGAAAACTAATTAATGATTAATTAAGTGGTTAGTTTTCTGACTTTTTTGTTAAATATTGACTTTCTGCAATATTTTTTAATTTTTCCATTGGAATTTTTTAGAGCATCTCAACACTATTTATTCTTCTTGTTAGTTCAAGTCCTCCATCTATGTCTTGATGATGAACCACAATAGAGGGTTTGAAACGTTTAAATTCAGTTTTTCTATTTCTTTTTTATTATAGCTGATATTACTTTTTATTTATAGAATATTTTATTTATATTTTAAAAGGGATACGTGTCAACTCCAAGTTGAGCATGGACATACTTACACGTCACCTTCACTCTAGGTTGTAGAATAACCAGTTCTCATTCTTATTCTAGAACAAGTACTTAAGAGCCTTCCACATCTCTCGTGTAGTGTTCTTCCTGGTTGGATGAGGTATCAAGTGATATTTGACACCATCTAGGATGAATAGCTTAGCCTTCACATCCAACTCTTCATACGATTCCAACTCCTTAGGGTCAATTGGTTTTTAAATCTCCTTATTGGAAATCTCCCATATCTTGTTCATTAACAAAACTAACTTGATCCTTTCCTTCTAAGGACTATAGTTGGACAAGCCATCCAATCTATTCGCACACCTTAGACTAGTGACCAACTTAGCCATGTTGTTAGTCCTTCAACAACAAGGAAACCAACTCCCTCTTGAGTTATTTATTGTGCACACTCTAATTTAGTTGTCCCTTCAAAGTAGCTCCAATCCCATGTTGATTTTTCCTAGTACTTTCGAATCGTGTCTATGTCTAAAACATGATCACAAACACACTAAAATATACACAACTCCAAGCACTTTTCACAATGAACATGTAACAATAGTGAATCAACAGAGTACAGTACATTTTTGTAGACCCAAAACTTGTTTAAATTACAAATTTAATACAACAAACATAGGGCTCCAATACTAGGGATCATGGCCCTTATAATTAGCCCTAATATAGAAATAACTAGGGCTTGAGGTAAACAAATTATGATCGTCATTATTCCCACACAAAAAGAACAAATACAATGAATTACTTGCTAGAGTTTCACTTCACTAACAACCCTTTGGTTCTCTTGTCCTTGGTGTCCTTTGCCACCTATCTCATAAATAACGTTTCTACTCCAAAGAATCTACACATCAACTTCTCACAAGGATGTTTTCCTCTTCAAAATAACTTTCATACCTAGCTCCACAAATATGCCTTCTCATAATGATTCTATTGACCAAATCACTATACACTAGGCTTCAAAACAAGGTCTACAACACAATGATATTTCCTCCACAAGGTCAATGTACATTAGGCCTTAACTAGTCTATCCATACACAACTTAGAGGAAAAAACTTAACACATAATCTTTGAAACCATTTACTCCATCAAAAAACCCTCTCACATTGTCACAAGTCCTTCTCTATTTCCATTATACTTCACAACTCTTGTTCATAATCTGAGGCTAGATTTGGCCTCTCTAAGGACAATCCATACTGCAAAACCACCAACAAGACTTCCTAAGGCCTAGTAGCCTTACACAATCACAAAAAGAGGTCTATAGGCACTTATCAAGGTCTCGAGACTCCTTATACACAAAACATGAGAAAATGCCAAAAAAAATTAGGACAAAGATTTGGATGGATAACAAGCTTGGATAGAGACATAACTAGGGAACATAAACCTCCCATAGACATTGAACTTCTCATGTACAAACTCGACCCTTCTTCTTTAAGATAAGACCATAAGGCATACTCCTATAGCTTCCTGAGGTAACTCACTCCCTTAGGTAGATGATGATCTAAAAATGAGTTGTAATGTTGTGGTGCAATGAGCTCAACTTTACTTATATATATAATGTTCTTGGTGGAGTTAATTTTCCACCAAGGGTCATGTCCTTAGCCCTAGTTGACCTGAGCGTACATGCTCAAACACATTTAATATAAGAAATAAAATTATTTTCATTTGACCTAAGCCTTCTCCATTGTATCCTTAGGCTGCTTTAGTCCATAAAAGATGCCCTCTTGCAACTAATGAAATAAACAATGATTTTTCCTTTGGGTCAAAATCCCACTACTTGGGTACACTTCCCACAAAACGCTTTTTCGTGGGTCAAATCCACACAAACCTAGTATCCCAAGGGTTGTGGGAGTACCTCCCAGTCAACACTTCTCAACACTTCATGTGGCTATGCCACACGTGATGGTAGCTGTTGTAACACATTTAAAAATAGTGGATGCAACACCCCTTTTGCTTAGTAGAAACACCTTAGATAATAGCTACTACATCACCTCCATGCACTAGTTTCTGACAAATATTACTACAACGAGAATGCATCAATATCTATCAATAATTTCCTAACTTTCACCATCAATTAAGGAAAAGTAAAAGCTATCAAATTACCACCACCTAATAGAGGAAGTGACAATAGAATGATTAACGATGTTTGATAAGGGAGATTCAATTGTAACAATTTTGACTAGCTCCCACAAGATTGAGGTGGGAATTGACTCAACAATTTCTTCATGACCTATGTTTTTCCACTGCAATCGTAATGAGAAGAGATAGCCTGATAATGATGGATTCTCATGGTTGTCATCTATATCTGTGCTAAATGTTAAGATTCAATAATGTATAAATAATCTTCTTTATTGAAGCAAGAGGAGGATATTATGAGAATTATAATTTCATTTTGTTGTTAATAAAAAACTATTGATTTTTATTAAGTTCCATTCTCCTATGTATGATACATTATTAGCATAATTTTTTTGCTAGAATTTAACTAGTTCCTCGCCTAAGGAGGTAAGACCCCCTCCTTTTTCAGTTATCATCTGTCTTGTAGCATATATTAGTTTACTTTGATTACAATTAGTTGGATTTATTCAGTTAGTTATTATGTTCCATAGTTTTTAGTTACCAGTTCCATTCCCACATTTGAATGCTTTATTGCTTTACAGGCACTTTAATTTTAGCTTGATAGTGTTTCAACATTTATTAGTTGCTTGCAACATATGTGTTTTCATTACAAAATTGAAGAATAACTTGATTAAGTCACTGATTTTTTAATTTCCTACATTGCCTTTAATTTCCTGAGGTGTGTTTACTTTCTTGGATTACTAATTTACTTTTCTTTCTGCAAAGTAGAGTAGACATCCTTTTTCCACAAGGTGTTCTAGATAATCCCTATAGGTGGATGAGAGAAGGGAATTGGCACAATCCACCACTTTCTCTTGCAAGTGTATTTTAATTTTGCAATAGTAGTTAACATTTCAATTCCAACAAGTGTGTAAATATTTCAATTCTAGCAAGTGTGTGAATCTTTTAATTTTTGTTAAGTGTGTGTGTGGTTTATTTTATCTAGTGACTTAAGAAAGATAATTAAAACTATGGAATTTCAATTTGTTAAGTAATTAATGCTATAACTTCCCTAGAATTTAACAAATTGTATTAACATATATGTTGCATGACACTTCACAAGTTCCAATTCAACACTAGATTGATAATTAAATGTACAATTCCTCATTTATTTGCAAAGAAATTGTAAGGTAATTAAAGAACCCATTAATTTTAGCATCATTACTAGGGATAGGCCTCAAATTCCACTATCCCATGATTTGGCTACCAACCCAAAAATATCAAGGTGATTACAACATAGCTAAGAAATAGAAGACTACTTGTTGGAGTAAAATTAATAGAAGAAAGGGTTATTTCTCCACCTATGACACGGGGAAGGTGGACTACAACATCAACAATCTCCATGGGAGTCACTCTTACTATGATTTAGATTAATTATATAGTTGCATGGGAACATGCAATACTTTCAATTGGGGGGGATGTTGTGTGTCCAAAATAACCTATTTTTTGTACCCATCCACCACCTTTTGACCACCCGTATAACGTTCCCATCATTATGTCATTTGTAATGCTTATGCTAATATGTTAAGGACCATATTGAAATTTTTATGCTAATTAATATGAAATCACGGGGAATGCTCTAGACAAAGCTTGTTTGTATCAATTGAGGCATTAGTAAAGGCTACCATAATAGTCAATTGTTGCAACATCTTTGTGTTTTTGTAACACCTTGGGCTATTGGTTTCAAGACCTCAGATAATAGTCATTGTAACACCTACATGCACCGATTGTCAAAAAATAGTTATTGTAGCATGAATACATCAGGGCTAGTTAACCATTCCCTATTTGTCAATATCAGTTGAGGAAAAGGTGAAGTCAAAAAATTCTTGCAACTTAATAGTGGAAGTGACAAAAAATGGAATTTATCACTTTTTGATAAGAGAGATTAAAACATAATAGTTTTGACTAACTTTTGTTGGATTGAGGTGGTCAACAACTTAGGAATTGCCTCATGACCTATCTTTTGCCAATGTCTTTGTAACAAGAAGAGATAGGTCAAGAATCATATATTCTCATGGTTATCCTCTATCTCCATGCTAAATGTTAAGATTCAATAATGCAATACTCTGCTTTGTTTAAATGAGGGGAGGAGACTATGAGAATTGTAATTAGATTTTGCTATTGATACAAAATTTCCAATTCTTATTCAATTTTGTTCTCCTATATATGATGAGTTGATACCATAATTTTTCTCCTATAACTTTAACCAATTCCTCACCTAAGGAGGTAGGGGCTCCTCTTTACTCAAGTAATGTCTATCCCTATAAAATAGACTAGTTTACTTTATCACATTTATTTGGATTTTTTCAAATAGTTATTTTGTTCCATAGTTTCTAATTACTAGTTTCATTCCCACAGTTGAATGCTTTATTAGTTTTCAAATTGTTTAATTTTGGCTTAGAAAATTTTCATCATTTATCAATCACTTCCAATATATGTGTTTTTATTATATAATTTAGGAACAATTTGATTAATTCACCAATTTCCTCATTTCCTACATTGTGTTTAATTTCCTAAAGTGTGTTCACTTTTTGAATTAATTTCCTTTCTACAAAGTAAAGTAGATCACCTTTTTCTATAGTGTGTTCTAAACGATCCCCGCAAGTGGCTAAGAGTAAGGAATTGACACAATCCACCTCTTTCTCTTGCAAGTGTGTTCTAATCCTACAATAGTAGTCAATATTTCAATTCCAATAAGTGTGTGGATTTTTCAATTCCTTCCAAGTGTGTGTATGGTTTATTTTATCTGGTGACTTAAGAAAGGTAGATAAAAATATGTAATAAGTAATTAGTTAATACTAAAAATTCACTAGCACGTAAAATATTGTATTAGCATATATGTTTCACAATAGTTTACATGTTCCAATTGAATACCGCATTGATAATTAAATGTATAGTTCCTCATTTATCTACTAAAAAAATGGAAGGTAGTTGAAGTACCTATCAACACAAACCTATTAAGGCCCTTCAAGGTCATAGTTTCCAACCTCCAAAGGCACTTCAAAGCTTATTTTCATCCACCAAATCAACTAATGTAATATCCAAGTGTGGTTGAGTGAGATTCAAGGTATGCTTCAGCTCCTTGTCATCACCCAAGCATAAATTGTTGCTCTAAAAAGTGGGCATAAGAACTCCCAAAGGTAGTATCATTCCTCTAATCATCCTATAGGTATAAAGTGGAGGTTTCCAAAATAGGTTGTCCACACCCCAAAATCCTACCTAGTGTACAACTCATATCAAATGGATTTCAAAGGCACATACTAATCCTCAAGTCATTTTGAAGGAACACTCCCAATGTTAACCTCCAAAATGACCATCAAATCCATCCATACAAATTCACACCGGTTGGTGGAATTATATGTACTCTAATTCCAAGATTTAATTATCAAATCCATATCACAAGACTTAGATATGCAAGCATATGAAATATAGGATTAGAGCCTTTCTAACCTATACTAACAACTAATACTAGAAAGAATTAATCACTAAGGATTATCACTCTTCATTAGACTGTGGGACACTAATGCTTATCAGGTTTCGAACCCCAATCTTTCATTACCAAAAAAACAATGTTCATGTGGTTTTATATAACTAGATTATTAGGTCTTGAGACTTCAGTGGTTTTAATCCTATAGTGCTGCACACTAAAAATCATTAAAGATCTTGTAGAAAAGCAAATTGCAGAAAAGTAAATGCCAACAACTATAAAAAAAGCGTGTGAAGCAAAAAAAAAAGGCAATAAACTACAAGAAATGCATTAAAAATATATAAAAAATAAATGCTAAGAAGGGTTAAAGATATATGTAGGTTCTTATTTGTGGTAGGAATATTTTACCAAATAGTTTCAAAGATTCAATCAATTAAAGAATCCTAAACTACAAATTACATATTTTTTAATACCCTGTTCTAAGACAAAAATTAGTACCAAATTAAGTACAAAAAGTCTGGCAATTGAATTCTGAATCAGTACCAAATTAAATACAGAAATTCTGTAGATTAAAATTTTGAATACAAAAATGTGTTAAGAAACCAATGTAGATCTGTTTAACTCTTAAGCTTGAGAAAAACCAATTTGAATCTAATTGTGTTTATATTACTAAACTAACAGATCTGAAATGTAAGCCTAATATAAAATGAGATTTGTGAATCTAAATATCAAACAAAATGCATGGACAAAAATTGAATATGACTAACATTCTACCCTACGAATAGAATCCAGGACATTAACTGAGTCAAGGGGATCTTCCTGCCCTGGTAACGTGACTAGAAACTAACGTAGATCAAAATAATGTGCAAAGCTTCAACAAATAAATCTTCGTTACAAGAATATCAACTTTAGCTTACAAACACAAGTTCAAATCTATTACAAAAGATCAGAGCTTCATCAAATAAATCTTCGTTGCAAGAATATCAACTTCAACTTACAAACACAAGTTCAAATCTATTACAAAAGATTAACTCAAAATGATGATAAAATTCCTCTCTAAATCCTCTCCTCTTCCTCTCTGCCCTTTGAGGATTTATTTATATATAAAATCCATTGAGGAAGGATAATATCCAATCCCCTAAACTCAGAAAACGAATTTACAACTTTATGCAAAATCTGATTTTTTAATAATTTCATACTAATTGGTATTAAAGAACTAACCATATCTTATCAACTATGATGTATTTTGAGGAGATGTTTCATTGGAGCATAATGTGTCATATTGTAAACAAAAATATCTCTTGGAAATTCCTGATTCAATTCCATGGCCTCGTAAATCGCACCCAAAGATGACTACTTAGATACTTTTTCCAATCTGGGTATTGCAAAATTTTTGTACAAAACTGCTTCGAGGAACCTGATGTAACTTTACAACCGCATTGAATTTTGGGAAATGGTTTGAGATACAAGTAAAATGATATTTTTTTCAAAAACTCATTTTCAAATTCTTGAGATTCACCACCATATGCACAGAACTTGAGGCAAAACATGGAAGTTTAAAAATCTGTTACCTATGTTTAGTTGTAGCTTGAATCATGTGCTAGGATCCCACATGTGTGAGATGGGTATATTCCAAGGCATGTACCAACATGTCAAGCCCATGTAGCACCTAATTTACCATTCTTTGATAAAGAAAAACATATTTTATAATTTTGACTTTTCTCCCTCCATTCGTGCAAGTGCAAAATTAAGTACCGAACTACTGCACTGATATAGAGAGAGAAATTTTTGTTGTGGAACATGATCCTTGGAAATATAACCACATTATTAAACCTTCATTATAAAAATCATATTAAAAACTCATTTAATAATTAAAAATACAAGAAATAATTAATAATTAACCATAAGGTAAAATGAATGCATTTAGTGAAAATTGGTAATATAATAGTTACAGAATATGTTGTAAGGGTATGAATATGGCTTGTAAATTAAAATTTTGGATAGCCAATACAGTAACATATCTAGGGCCCAACATCCCCCATTCCTAAGATTCTGCATGCCTGTTATACGAGAATAGTGTCCACTCTAATGTTGCTATTCCCACTAAGATGGGTGGCTATCTTAGAAACAAACAATCAAAGTCTACTATTGATTCCTTTTATGAAAATAGATGAGAGGAGAACCAAGAGGGCCAACTTGAGTCTTGCGTTCAATTTCCTCTCCTTCTTGATAGTGTTTTTCCGCTTCTTCTTTGTCTGCTCAGCTTCAAAAGGACCTGTGGAATCACAACAACATACTACTATGCAAGAAACAAGGGTCTAAATTCATAAATAATGCAGGATCAGATGTGCATTAACCATATACAAGCATATATAAACAAGTACACAAGAATATGGAAGGAAACAAGAATAGCTTTATTCAGATAAAAAGTAGCAGGAAGAGTACAAACCATGTGCTCTGACCCAGCATTCATCCTCCCAGCTCAAAGCCTTCTTCACCTCAAGCAACAGCTAGATCACCCAACAC